>JAOTOM010002946.1:0-125395 GCA_034440615.1 Ashinkailepas kermadecensis
TGTCGCTGGTTATAAATATATGTAAGCAAATTAGAAGCGGCCCCTGTCATATTCTGATAGATGAGCCCAGCAGATTCGAACACACTCGCCACGCACAACGGCTAGGCTATTAGAACTAAAGCCAATGTCCAGTTATAAATTCCCCATGGAATATGGGCGCACCATCTATTCCCGCTCCTGTCCTCTCCTATCCTTTCCTATCGCTGCTCCTATCCTCGTTCCCGCTCCTGACCTCGATCGGTAATGTGTGTGGGACATGCCGTACGCAGTCACTAGCGCTCACCTGCGAAAAATGCTAAGATTTTGCATCTCTAACAAGAACAATACAAACTATTTACAAACGAGGCACGCAATTCAATAAATATGTGGAAAGAATTGATAAGGTTTGCGATACACATTATTTTGGATGAGCTTTAGGGTGCTTATTAGCTATTGGTGAGCCTAGTATTTCGTATAATGATAAATAATTCAACTTTAATATCTCCCAGAATCCGGGAAATTAGCAGACAATTGCATGCTTTCTGCTTTGCTCCAGCCATGTTTATTGTTTGTTTCATTCCGTGTTTACCGCACAAGGCGTCATTTGTTTGTGTTATTCAGATACTAGACTAGATGCATTAACTTAGTCGCATGCTTAAAAATTGATCAGGTTGCTACACCATCATCCTCCCGCCAACGAGCACGGCTGACTCATCCTCAGCTGCAAGTAATTCCATGGGACATGCCCCCCATCCAGCTCCCTACGTGTGGTCAAGTTTTTGGAGGAGTGATGAAGGCCAGGTTGGATGAAATGACACTTCAAGATGCGAGTGAAAATTGGGTTTCGATCAAGAAGTGTATTGTGGAAGTCTGTGATGAAATAATTGACATTTGGGAAAAGGCCTCGATTCCCACCAGAAACAAAGATAAGATTCTGCTGAAGATTACCAAGTTGTGGTCCCAAAAAGAAACAATCCGCAAAAGGCCGAAATCGGGTCTTGCTTCCTTCATATCACTTTTTGATATTTCCAGTGCCTCAAAGCAGCCTGAACATGTCGACGACGTACATTTTTGGAGGACCAAAGAGGGCCAAGGCTGCAGTTTATAGGTGGCGTTAATCGAGCGACGTCACTGAAATGGAGAAGCATGGCAGCACAGCCAATGGCACGCGCTATCCGAGTCAAAGCCGGCTCAACAGACGAGCAGTCTCAGCAGCAACAACATGATGCTATACCCGAAGAATCTGCCGATGAATCAGATGATGAGTACGTCATGCCTTATTGGCACTTACCTAAGAGAAGCAAGCCACTAGATCTGACCGCCGTTGCGGAGACACTGGACGCTACCGATACCGGTGCAAGAAAAGCGTCTAAAATACTGTCATCACTTTCTGTCGCTTTGAGAGAAGGAAGTGTGGGTGTAATCACGAAATTGAAAGTGCAAAAAGCCATTGATGTGAGCAGAAAGTGTAGAATAGATGAAGTATATGATATGGTGAAGTACTGTACTGCTGTATTTTGTGATGGCCGTGACGACCAGACGAGAGGGGAGGGCATTGTTAAATCTGGGCGCATGTCGTATGAAAAGATGAGTGTGCACCATGTCACGGTAAATATGCATCCGGGGGATGTGCAGGTAGGTCACTTCGCGTATGACGGAAAGCACACCGGACACATTGTCGCGCAAAAGCTGAAAGCTTTTATACATGGTCGTATAGCAGGTGCGCAAAACATTGCCTTCATTGGTGGTGATGAAACCAACCAGGTTGTTGGGTGGAAGGCACATTTTGGATGGATGGCACATTTTGAACAACTGATGGAGCGGCCCATGGGTCGAATTGTTTGCTTGTGCCACCAGGCGGAATTGCCATATCGAGCTGTTTGGTCTGCTGGACGGAAAAACAGCCGGGCCTAGCACGTTCTCTGGGCCAATCGGAAAATGCATTGCAGGAGATGTCCACAAGCTAGATGTCGTTGTGTTTGCTACAGTAACGTGTGCTGACTTTCCAGAGGTGCCATCACGTGTTGAGCAGGGCCTAAGCACTGATATGAGGCTGCTGTATCGATGTGCTAAGTCGGCGACCAATGGAAACACTGATGAGGTGCGAGATCGTGTGCATGGAAAAATGTGCATGGCGAGATGATACACAGTCCAGAGCCGTATTATACGCAATTTCTTATCTGTGCCTGAGCCATCTGTACCACTACGCAGCCTTGTGAAATATGTTGTGTGTGTGTATGTGCCGACCGTCATGGCAGTGCAAGAAAAGTGGGATGTGGTGCATGGGCCCGGCCACCTGTGCGAGCAGATGCGACGACAGAAAGAACATTTTCGGGGTATCGAGATGGAAACCATTGAAAAGACCATGACGAGGAACATGTATATGGCGCACCCCGAAAACGTCATGCTGGCCATGCTGGGTGACAATAACCAAGCAGTCAGGATGGAGGCCGTCAACATGATCAAAACCGTGCGCCAAAAGAAAAACCTCTCCACGGAATGCGGCGCAATTTGGCCATTCAAGTCGCCGCGCGTGAACTAGTGTGCTGAGGCATACACCGAACTGGTTAACGTTCAGCAGTGTGTGCAAGACGGGCGGGATATAGAACTGCCATTGACAAGTACAATGGGTGAGGAAGACATATTAAAGTTCATCGAAGTACCACTTCAGACAGGAGTTCCTTCTCACTCACAGTCCACTGAGAGGTCGGTAAAACTGACGACTGAAGCATCGGCATTGGTGGTCGGTGCCAAAAGACAGGACGCACACGCCCTAAACAAAATGCAATTTCGAAAAATGCACCCAGGTCAGGTCACAAAGAAGGTGCACACTGACTAAAGCACATGATCATCGTGGCAGTATGGCGTACGCTGCAAACAGTGATGTGTGTGCAATGGAAGCATGACATGTCGAAATACAAAGTGAAAAGTAATACGTTTGTTATGAATGAAATGCTTCTGATGGGCTCATGCATCAGAATCTGACGGAGGCCGCTTCCAATTTGCTTACATGCATATATAACAGCAACGACAGGTTAATGCTATATTTTGGCATGCCACTAGGAAAATAATTGCACCAGTGGCTCCCGCCAACATTTAATCGATATTAATGCTTTGAATCTATTCGATTCTAAGCATATCTCTGTGCACAAAATATTTACGAGTTGAAATCTCACGGTGTATTTTGCTAATATCTGTAAATTCGATATTCAAATGCTTACACTTGGACACTGATGGCCACCAGTACGCACCCATTTGCTTGAAAAAACTGTGAGCATATCCAGTTTATTATCATATAAATAATATAGTCGTCAATAGTACTTGGTCGCCACAATGCCGCCCAATGCAAAGTGTGGAGCGCGACGTCTGACACTAGCGCCATCTATGAAGAAAACTTGAACTATGCAAACGCTTTATTTGAAAGTTAATTTTAAGCTTCAATGCATTACGGAAGTGCACTAGGTCTGCTGCCAAATGAATCTCCATTCACCAAGCTTTAATAAAAATAACTTGCTTAAGCTATGTTTTGTTTCTACTGATAACCACAGCTGAAAATATGTCAATAGTTAACATTTCGAAAAACTTCAATCGATCCGTGCGGGCAAACAAAATCTAAAAAGATAAAACGAAGTTGATATTCGGAATCAGCACCAAAAACTGTATCAGAATAAGGGGAGTTAGCAAAACATTTCGAAAAAAGTATAAAAAAAGGTCACCCTAATGTGCAATGGGAAGTGAAATAGCCAACTCAAGATGTAGGTATATTTTCTCGCAAGCCACTGCTCCATCCATGCTTTCGAATTTCGACGCACGGGTCCGAATGAAGTTGATTCATTGTTATCTGGAAATTGATGGATGTGCTGTAAAATGGAAGGTAACCGCTCATTATGTAGGGCTGAGGTAGATGACGCAGATTACTGCGTCCATGCTTTCAGCAGGATGGCTGCGTTTGTCCGACGTCTACTGTTGGACCTGCTGTAACTGTTGGGAAGAGCAGGCAAAGGCCACTGCTGCTACATATTATTATAACGGTTGAAAGAGCGAATCAAGGTGTTGTCACTATTATAATTTTGTTGGACGCTGGAGCCAAAACAGGTTGCAAAACTCGGTGGTGGGACAGGGCAGGTTGCGATTGCAAGCCGGGAATGTAACTGTTGGATGCACCGCAAAGGAAGTTAGCTTCGGATTGAATGATGGATATTGCGGCCGACTAAATCTTTGTCGTTCCATTGACGAAAAAACCAGCAGTCATTTCGTGAAAAAGAGAGGAGAGAGTTATACAGGGAGGATGAGCTGAACAGGAGAGTTATACCGTGGGTCACAGGTGGGTACGTTTGCGTGTTTTTCCATACAATTCTAACATTTTTGCTTGCTTCTCACATAATAGTAGAAAGAAGGTAAGATCCGCTTCCCAATTGTCAAACGCTTCTGCGTCGCCATTCTTTGACAACAATTTTGGGAGCACTTCTGGGGGTTCATACCGATACTGTGGTGCATACTGACCGCTGCCCATCTTTTAGTTAGAGCAACAACGCTCGGGATCAGCATGGCCACAAGACAAGATGGTTCTACATGAGATCAAGACGTGTCTGGGCACAGACGGAGTTTTATGACCGATATTCTACTCATGGGCCTTCCACAGCACCACGATGTATTTGGATGTATTATTTGGACGTATTTGGAGCCTGGCAGGTTCAAGAATACATCTGAGAAAATATGGCTATGAACGATTCTTGAGCCTGGTCAGGACAGGTCAAGACATTGATGACCAATGCAACGGAACAGGGACAGGGACAGGGACGGGGATATGATGGCACATCGGTATTCTCCGACACAGGCCATGCCAGCTCAACTGAGGAATACGTTAGGAATAGGATGGGCGAAATGGAAAACTTAGGAAATATTAGGGAAATGACATTTATCGGATATAATAGTACGCTCAAGGGAAGATTATGACACGTCCAGGGCAGATTGGGACCTGTCCAGGGCAGATGAGGATTCGTCCAGGGTAGATAGGGACTCGTCCATGGCAGATGGGGATCCGTCCAGGACAAACGGGGACGCATTCAGGGCAGATTGTGACAGGCCCAAGAGGATCAGAACCCACAAATAGCAGACTATAATACGTTCAGGACATGATCAGTACACCTCCAGAACACATAGCGCATGGAAACACATAAAAAACCTGATCACTCACTTTCAGATCAGGTCGTTCTGACAAGCGAAGAGGATACTGCGTGTCTGGCCAGGACAAACACGTTCTCCACAGAGGGCCAGTAGAGTTAAGACATCCCAATGAATCAGAATATTTCAATGACATGCATGGGAGCTGAAGTTTTCGTATGCTATGGTACTCCGGGCAGGCTCGATCAGGTCAAATCAGAAGGGCGAGTACATCTCTACACCTCGATTCCCTACATCTCATAGATCATCTCCATAGACATCCCAAATTGTCATCTATATGTCTTCCTATATCATCCCGTGTCCCTACATTCCATGAAGGTCAGGGTAGGTCAACATGCCAGCATTCCTGGTTGGTCATGGAGCAATCTCCCTGATCCGATCGTCAGGGAATGATCCCCCGTATCCCTGATCCGACCGCCTCTTACGCCTTACTGATATGCACCAGGATCCGGTGTATATCAGAAATCGGGTGCATATCAGAGTCGCCGAGATCGGGCTGGCACTGGGCCGTCGTGTATCTCACCGATGCTGCTGGCCGATGCGTCGGGTCACGGTCAGCGGCGTGCGCCGAGAACGCCGCACCAGTCACCGAGCTGCGCCGCGTCTGTACAGCGCGCCGCGCCGAGGGTGCAAGCCGCTTATAACGAACGTCGCTCGCAGAGAAAGTCATCACCGAGTGTGGCCGGTCGAGAGGGAAAGGATGCTGCGGCGGCTTCCTGGTGCATATCTACTTCGAGATCTAGCGGCAGCGCCGCCAACAGCGGGCGCGTGCCGAGTTACCTTGCACATGAGAAACGCCTGCGGCGGGTGGCATGAGGTCGCCGGCCACGGAGTGAACAGCGCAGGGTAGTGGGGGTAGCCGTCGGAGCCGACACAGGTCGGCCCTGTCGTCAAGTGACCACGACATTGTTCAGAGCAGCGAGCTGACGCATTATAGATGTAGCGGATAAGCAGAACAACTCCGTGGATGGAAGTTCAACACACAAAGCAGGCTTCACTTCGCAGGGACACCCAGCTGGCGAGAAAGCAGGATCGTGACCCAGCGACACAGAAGGTTGCACCACCCCGCGTGACTTCGCGCCTGTGAAAATGGTCGGTGTGAGCTGTCTTGACAATGGAATCACAACGCCAGACATCTTGGTCGGCTCAAAGGACTACCATGCTGTTTGAACGCTTCCGGATACATTACGTAGGAATAGGGGGAGCCAGGGAGCAATCTCGGAAAATATTAACGTTAGTTCTTCGGGTGTTACATGGCAAAAGCGTCTAAGAAATGACTCTTCAGAAGCTTGCAGACAGTTCCTACTCCTCCCTTCCTTTTGGAATATCAAAGTAAATAGGTGTAGCAAACATTAAATGCACAAAGCACGCATACACTTGCATGCGGTAGTATGCAAGCATACATAAATACACACACGACACACACACCTATACACACCACACACACACACACACACACACACACACACACACATATATATATATATATATATATATATATATATATATATATATATATATATATATATATATATATATATATATATATATATTTATATATATATATATATATATATATATATATATATATATATATATATATATATATATATATATATGCACTGTACATGACAAATCATAAATAATGTGAAGTGAACACAAAGTTATCGCAAAACTAATATATTCGGCAGACGTTTCGATGTCGCAGCATCTTCATCGGTGTATAATTAAGTACGGAGATAACATTAGAAACAGCTCAACAGCACACAATAACCGCGCGCCATAATTATCAGGGCACCTTTTTTAGGCACATTTCCGCCGCCGTCTCCGCCCACGTCACAAGGCCAGCCCGTGAATTCATACATTGTAATTCACAGGTATATATGCCGCCTCTAATGCTCTTCTATTTGATTTACTCATTCCTTGTTCTATACGTTTTGTTCTATACGTTGTTTGTTCCTTTGGAACGGACATTTTTCACTCCTTATATTTCACAAATGTGACTTCTGGCAGAACTTGAAAGAGTCGATTTTGAATGTGCGGGATGAATACCGCGAATAATCGAAATCCCTAAAGAATGAAGATTTATTTCTGACGGGGACTTATTCCGTCCTGCAAGTACCATGCATTTTGGATAGCTCAGCTCAGCTCGGTTAAATTGGTTTGAAAATATGACGGATTACAATACCTCTTCACGTGTAGCCGATCACGGAAAAGCATGTTTGCGTTTTGTTCACGTGCCTTATGGAAGCATGTTTCCAGTTGGCCCGGAACTTTTTTACTCGTTTTATTTCACAAATGTGCCTTCTGGCGGAACTTGGAACAGTCGATTTTCAATGTGCGGGACGGATGCCGCGAAGAAACGAAATCCCAAAAGAATGATAACTTATGTCTGACGGGGACCTATTCTGTCCTGTAAGTACCATGCATTTTGGACAGCTCATTATTTTTGAAAGCGGCTAAATCGGGTTGAGAATGTAACGAATTAAAATATTTCTTCACGAGTACCCGATCACAAAAACCATGTTTGCATTTTGTTCGCGTGCCTGATGAAAGCATGTTTTACATTTGGGCCGGATATTTTTCACACCTTATATTTCACAAATGTGCCTTCTGGCAGAACTTGGAACAGTCGATTTTCAATGTGCGGGACGGATGCCGCGAAGAAACTAAATCCGAAAAGAGTGAAGATTTATTTCTGACGGGGACCTATTCTGTCCTGTAAGTACCATGCATTTTGGACAGCTCATTATTTTTCGAAAGCGGCTGAATCGGGTTGAAAATGTGACGGATTAAAATATTTCTTCACGGGTAGCTGAACTCGAGAAAGCATGTTTGCGCTTTGTTCACCTGCCTTATGGAAGCATGTGTTCAGTTCGCCCGGACATTTTTCACTCGTTATATTTCACAAATGTGCCTTCTGGCAGAACCTGGAACAGTCGATTTTGAATGTGCCGCTAATAAGCGAAATCCCAAAAGAGTGAAGATTTATTTCTGACTGGGACTTATTCCGACCTGCAAGTACCGTACATTTTGGACAGGTCATTATTTTTCGAAAGCGGCTGAATCGGTTTGAAAATGTGACGGATTCTAATATTTCTTCACGGGTAGTTGACCTCGGGAAAGCATGTTTGCGCTTTGTTTGCGTGCCTTATGGAAGCATGTTTTACATTTGGGTGGGACATTTTTCACTCGTTATATTTCACAAATGTGCCTTCTGGCGGAACATGGAACAGTCGATTTTGGATGTGCCGCGAAAAATCAAATCCCTAAAGAATGAACATTTATTTCTGACGGGGACTTATTCCGTCCTGCAAGTACAATGCATTTTGGACAGCTCATTATTTTTCGGAAACGGCTACATCTGGTTGATAATGTGACCAATAAAAATATTTCTCCAAGGGTAGCTGATACCGGAGAAGCATCTTTAGGTTTTGTTGGCGTGCCTTATGGAAGCATGTTTTACCTTTGGAAAGGAAATTTTTCACTCGTTATATTTCACAAATATGCCTTCTGGCAGAACTTGGAACAATCTATTTTGAATGTGCGTTACGGATGCCGCGAATAAACGAAATCCGGAAAAAAGATAGAATTATTTCGGATGGGGACCCATTCCGTCCTGTAATTACCACGCATTTTGGACAGCTCATTATTTTTCGAAAGCGGTTAAATCGGGTTGAAAATGCGACGGATTACAATATCTCTTCACGTGTAGCCGATCACGGAAAAGCATGTTTGCGTTTTGTTCACGTGCCTTATGGAACCATGTTTTCAGTTGGCGCGGAACTTTTTTACTCGTTATATTTCACAAATGTGCCTTCTGGCGGAACTTGGAACAGTCGATTTTCAATGTGCGGGACGGATGCCGTGACTACACGAAATCCGAAAAGAATGAAGATGCATTTCTGACAGGGACTCATCCTGTCCTATAAGTATCATGCATTTTGGACAGCCCATTATTTTTTTTTAAAGCGGCTAAATCGGGTTGAAAATATGACGAATTGCAATATTTCTTCACGGGTAGCTGAACTCGGGAAAGCATCTTTGCGATTTGCTCCCATGGCTGATTGAAACATGTGATACCTTTGGAATTAAAATTTGTATTCGTTACATGTCACAAATGTGCCTTCTGGCGGAACTTGGAGAAGTCGATTTTGAATGTGCGGGACTGATGCCGAGAATAAACGAAATCCCTAAAGAATGAAGATTTATTTCTGACGGGAACTTCTTACGTCCTGTAAGTACCATGCATTTTGGACAGCTCATTATTATTCGAAAGCGGCTAAATCGGGTTGAAAATGTGACTGATTAAAATATCTTCTGCCGCGCAGCAGAAGAGAGTACCCCAGCTGTCAGCTGACACGCGCCGACTACTGCAGCGCCGCATTGCGGCACTCTCCGGAAACGACCGCGCAGAGTACGGCAGGCTCAATAGGCAATGTAGTTCGGCTATCCGTAGTGATTGCGTTTCTCAATACACTGGAGAGATCAACAGGGGAGGGAGAGGCAGTTTGTGGCGTGTGCTACAGCCAGTAATAGGGTCCAAAAAGGGTAAGAATTTCATTCCGAACATTTCACCACATCAACTGAACGATTACTATGCTTCGATTGGGCCTGCCACCTCCAGGAGCGTGCCGCCTGCCACGGTCAAGGTTTCCACGCTGCTGCCCCGTGTGACGACGAACGCGTTTAAAGTTTATCCTATTGATTTCAACACTTTTTGTATGACTCTAGGTACGATGAAAACTTCTAAAACTACAGGACTAGATGGTATTAGCGTTTCTATGCTTCAGACTTTCTTTTATGGCATCGGATATCCCCTTCTAGACGTGATAAACTCCAGTCTCGTCACCGGTCGCGTTCCAGCAGTGTGGAAGCACGCCCTTGTCACGCCAATCCCCAAAACCAAGGTAGTTGCGGCGCCATCCGACACACGACCCATTTCGATACTTCCGGCCATCACAAAAATCGTAGAACGTGTTGTGCAGAGACAGCTTTACCAGTACATTGAGGAAAATTACTTGCTTTCGGACGCACAACACGGTTATCGAAAACAACATTCTACCGAATCAGCACTTCATGTAATCACCGACACAGCACTACGAGCAATGGATCGCGGTGAAATTTCGATTATGGTACTCCTAGATCTCTCAAAATGCTTCGATGTCGTCCCACATTCCAAATTACTCGAAAAACTAGAAGCCTATGGAATACATACGGACTGGTTCCGCAGCTACCTCGCCGGCCATACACAACAGGTGCAGATGAGCGGACACGAGTCCGGCGCGGGCCGGTGCAGGGCCGAGCTGTGCAGGGGCGCAGCCGGATGCGTCTGTGGGGCTGGGGGAGGCAACCTCTCAAAAACTCAGGCCATCAAAACTGGAATTGTCCAGGGGGAAGCGCTTTCTTGTATTTTGTACGCGCTGTATGCTAATGATCTGAGCATGTGCATCGGCGACGACGTGACTACCGTGACGTACGCTGATGACTCATCTCTGATCATTGGTGGCAAAAAGCGGGACTTGAATTTAATCATCCAGCGCATGGAAGCCGCCCTCAGCTCTGCCTACCAATGGTTCTGCCACAATGGCATGGAGGTAAACACCGCGAAGACGCAGATGGTTGTCCTCGGCACGCAGGCCATGCTTCGTAACCTACCACAGGTCACTCTAAATTTTTGTGGAACAACTATTTCGGACTCACGAGCTGCAAAATGTCTCGGCCTCACCATCGATCGTCACCTCACCTATCAGGCTCACATTGACGCGACTGCCAAAAAAGCAACAGGTATTCTCATGGTCCTAATTCATGCGCGTCATGTCATACCACATTCGGCTCTGAAACTCATAGTAGAATCGTTAGCAGTATCAGTTGTCCGATACTGTATCTCTGTGTATGGCTCGGCAAGCCTGACACAGGTGCGACGCGTGCAGAAGATAATTAACTTCTGCGCGCGAGTAGTGACTGGGAGGCGGCGTTACTCCCACATCTCTGATGCGCTGGAGCAGATGGGCTGGTTGCGCGCGTGTCAGCTGACCACCTACCATACTGTCTCTTTTCTGGAACGTGTACTAGTGTCAGTGCAGCCCGCCACACTCCGTGCGAGCATTGGTCCCCGGGGCCGGGAATTGCACGGGCGCGAGACCCGACGCGCCGACCATCTAACCCTCCACCAAATAAGGACGGTGTCGGAGTCTTGAACAAATGTAAAACATGCTTCAATGAGGCACGGGAGCAAATCACAAAGATGCTTTCTTGAGATCAGTTGCTAGTGAAGAAATATTTTAAGTCGTCACATTCTCAACCCGATTTAGCCCTTCCTGAAAAATAATACGCCTTCCAAAATGCATGGCTCTTGTAATACAGAATAGGCCTTTGACAAAACTAAAACTTCATTGATCCGGATATGGTTTATTCACGGAATGCGTCGCGCACATTCAAAATCAACTCTTCAAAACTTCGTCAGGAGGCATAGTTCAGAAGTATAACGAGTGAAAAATTTCCTGAACAAATGTAAAACATGCTTCCATGGGGCACGCGAACAAATCACAAATATCCTTTCTTGAGATCAGCTGCTAGTGAAGAAATATTTTAAGTCGTCACATTCTCAACCCGATTTAGCCTTCTTGAAACATAATACGCCTTCCAAAATGCATGGCTCTTGTAATTCAGAATAGGCCTCCGCCAGAACTAAAACTTCATTGTTTCGGATATGGTTTATTCACGGTATGCGTCCCGCACATTCAAAATCAACTGTTCCAAACTTCGTCAGGAGGCATATTTGAGAAATATAACGTATGAAAATGTTCTGACCAAGTGTAAAACATGCTTCCATGAGGCACGCGAACAAATCACAAGATCCTTTCCTGAGATCAGATCCCAATGAAGAAATATTTTAAGTCGTCACATTCTCAACCCGATTTAGCCCTTCTTCAAACAAAATACGCATCCCAAAATGCATGGCTCTTGTAATTCAGAATAGGCCTCTGACAGAACTAAAACTTCATTGTATTCGGATATGGTTTATTCACGGAATGCGTCCCGCACATTCAAAATCAACTCTTCCAAACTTCATCAGGAGGTATAGGGAATTTGGGGTGAAGCAATCTTTTTAGACGTAGAATAAGGCGCTGATCACGAATCTGTGGTCAAATCGCAATTTCGACGGTAACTTTTCGAGATATGACAATTTAGGGCATTCTAGGGCATTGGTGATTCCTAGGGAATTTGGGGATGAAGCAATCCTTTTAGACGTAGAATGACGCGCTGATCACGAATCTGTGTTCAAATCGCGATTTGGACCGTAACTTTTCGATATATGACATATAGGGACCATATAGGGTCTATATGGGCACCATAGGGACCATATAGTGGTTTATAGGGACCATATAGGGTTTATAGGGAATATAAGCATTCTTAAATTATTAGGTGTTTTCAACTGAATTAGGTGTTTTAGAAAAACGTGAATAACTCTACGTCTATCAAAGATAGCGACTAATGTCAAGGGATATGTTTGATCGACAATTCATTAAGTCATCATTTACTAATTACAAATATCTCATTACACTAATTACACACATGTAATTAGGAAGTTTTCCATTCATGTCTCGAAAAGAGAAAAATTCATATGATCATATCTCGAAAATTTACCGTCGAAATCGCGATTTCAACACAGATTCGTGATCAGCGCTTCATTCTACGTCTAAAAAGATTGCTTCACCCCAAATTCCCTATAAACCCTATATGGTCCCAATAATCCCCTATATGGTCCCTATAATACCTATATAGACCCTATATGGTCCCTATATGTCATATCTTGAAAAGTTACCGTCCAAATCGCTATTTGAACACAGATTCGTGACCAGCGCGACATTCTACGTCTAAAAAGACTGCTTCATCCCCAAATTACCTGTAAATCCCCAATGCCCTACAATGACCTACATGCCCCCAACATGCCCTATACAAAAGAATAATACTCATATGGTCATATCTCGAAAAGTTACCGTCCAAATCGCGATTTCAGCACAGATTCGTGATCAGCGCGTCATTCTACGTCTAAAAAGATTGCATGACCCCATATTTAAGCATTCTTAAAATATTAGGTGTTTTCAACTGAATTAGGTGTTTTTGAAAAAGGTGAATAAATCTACGTCTATCAAAGGTAGCGACTAATGTGAAGGGATATGTTTGATCGACAAATCATAAAGGCAACTTTTAGTAATTACAAATATCTCATTACACTAATTACACACATACAATTAGGAAGTTTTCCATTCATGTCTGGAAAAGTGAAAAATTCATATGCTCATATATCGAAAAGTTACCGTCGAAATCGCGATTTGAAAACAGATTCGTAATCAGCGCACGATTCTACGTCTAAAAAGATTGCTTCATCCCCAAATTCCCTAGGAATCCCCAATGCCCTAGAATGCCCTAAATTGTCATATCTCTAAAAGTTACCGTCGAAATCGCGATTTGACCACAGTTTCGTGATCAGCGCCCCATTCTGCGTCTAAAAAGATTGCTTCACCCCAAATTCCCTATAATCCCCATATTGTCCCTATAAACCCCTATATGGTCCCTATAATCCCTATAAAGACCCTATATGGTCCCTATATGTTATATCTCGAAAGGTTACCGTCCAAATCGCGATTTGAACAAAGATTCGTGATCAGCGCGTCATTCTACGTCTACAAAGATTGTTTCATCCCCAAATTCCCTATAAATCCCCAATGCCCTACAAGCCCTACATTTAGGAGATATGACCATATTAATATTATTATTTTGTATAGGGCATTTTGGGGGCATATAGGGCTTGTAGGGCATTTGGGATTTATAGGGAATTTGGGGATGAAGCAATCTTTTTAGACGTAGAATGAGGCGCTGATCACGAATCTGTGGTCAAATCGCGATTTCGACGGTACCTTTTCGAGATATGACATATAGGGACCATATAGGGTCTATATAGGGATTATAGGGACCATATAGGGGTTGATAGGGTCCATATAGGGTTTATACGGAATTTGGGGTGAAGCAAACTTTTTAGACGTAGAATGAGGCACTGATAACGAATCTGTGGTCAAATCGCGATTTCGACGGTAACTGTTCGAGATATGAGCCATATTAATTTTTCTCTTTTCGAGACATGAATGGAAAACTTCCTAATTGTATGTGTGTAATTAGTGTAAAGAGATATTTGTAATTAGGAAACGATGCCTTAATGAATTGTCGACCAAACATATCCCTAGATATTAGTCGCTATCTTTGATAGACGTAGAGTTATTCACGTTTTTCAAAAACACCTAATTCAGTTGAAAACACCTAATATTTTAAGAATGCTTAAATTTGTGGTCAAGCAATCTTTTTAGACGTAGAATGACGCGCTGATCACGAATCTGTGTTCAAATCGCGATTTGGACGGTAACTTTTCGAGATATGACATATAGGGAGCATATAGGGATTATAGAGACCGTATAGGGGTTTATAGGGACCATATAGGGTTTATAGGGAATTTGGGGTGAAGCAATCTTTTTAGACGTAGAATGAGGCGCTGATCACGAATCTGTGGTCAAATCGCGATTTCGAAGGCAACGTTTCGAGATATGACAACTTAGGGCATTCTAGGGCATTGGGGATTCCTAGAGAATTTGGGGATGAAGCAATCTTTGTAGACGTAGAATTACGCGCTGATCACGAATCGGTGTTCGAATCGCGATTTGGACGGTAACGTTTCGAGATATGAGCATATGACTTTTTCTCTTTTCGAGACATGAATGGAAAACTTCCTAATTGTATATGTGTAATTAGAGTAATGAGATATTTGTAATTAGTAGAAGATGCCTTCATGAATTGTCGATCAAACATATCCCTTGACATTAGTTGCTATCTTTGATAGACGTAGAGTTATTCATGTTTTTCAAAAACACCTAATTCAGTTGAAAACACCTAATAATTTAAGAATGCTTAAATGTGGAGTCAAGCTATCTTTTTAGACGTAGAATGACGCGCTAATCACGAATATGTGTTCAAATCGCGATTTGGACGGTAACTTTTCGAGATGTGAGCATATGAATTTTTCCGTTTTCGCGACATGAATGGAAAACTTCCTAATTGTATGTGTGTAATTAGTGTAATGAGATATTTGTAATAAATCAAAGATGCCTTAATGAATTGTCGATCAAACATATCCCTTGACATTAGCCGCTATATTTGATAGACGTAGAGTTATTCACGTTTTTCAAAAACACCTAATTCAGTTGAAAACACCTAGTATTTTAAGAATGCTTAAATGTGGGGTCAAGCAATCTTTTAGACGTAGAATAACGCGCTGATCACGAATCTGTGCATAAATCGCGATTTAGACGGTAACTTTTGGAGATATGACCATATTAATATTCTTATTTTGTATAGGGCATCTTGGGGGCATATTGGGCTTGTAGGCCATTTGGGATTTATAGGGAATTTGGGGATGAAGCAATCTTTTTAGACGTCGAATGAGGTGCTGATCGCGAATCCGTGCTCAAATCGCGATTTGTACGGTAACTTTTCGAGATATGAGCATATGAATTTTTCTCTTTTCGAGACATGAATGGAAAACTTCCTAATTGTATATGTTTAATTAGTGTAATGAGATATTTGTAATTAGGAAACGATGCCTTAATGAATTGTCGATCAAACATATTCCTAGATATTAGTCGCTATCTTTGATAAACGTAGAGTTATTCACGTTTTTCAAAAACACCTAATTCAGTTGAAAACACCTAATAATTTAAGAATGCTTAAATTTGGGGTCAAGCAATCTTTTTAGACGTAGAATGACGCGCTGATCACGAATCTGTGCTTAAATCGCGATTTGGACGGTAACTTTTCGAGATATGACCACATGAATATTATTATTTTGTATAGGGCATTTTGGGGGCATGTAGTGCATTGTAGGGCATTGGGGATTTACAGGGAATTTGGGGATGAAGCAATCTTTTTAGACGTAGAATGACGCGCTGATCACGAATCTGTGTTCAAATCGCGATTTGGATGGTAGCTTTTCGAGATATGACATATAGGGCCATATAGGGTCTATATAGGGATTATAGGGACCATATAGGGGTTTATAGGGACCATATGGGGATTATAGGGAATTTGGGGGTGAAGCAATCTTTTTAGACGTAGAATGAGGCGCTGATCACGAATCTGTGATCAAATCGCGATTTCAATGGTAACTTTTCGAGATATGAGCATATGAATTTTTCACTTTTCGAGACATGAATGGAAAACTTCCTAATTGTATGTGTGTAATTAGTGTAATGAGATATTTGTGATTAGTAAAAGATGCCTTAATAATTTGTCGATCAAACATATCCCTTGACATTAGTCGCTACCTTTGATAGACGTAGAGTTATTGACGTTTTTCAAAAACACCTAATTCAGTTGAAAACACCTAATAATTTAAGAATGCTTAAATTTGGGGTCAAGCAATCTTTTTAGACGTAGAATGACGCGCTTTTGATCACGAATCTGTGTTCAAATCGCGATTTGGACGGTAACTTTTCGAGATATGACATATAAGGTATTATATAGGTTCTATATAGGGATTACAGGGACCATATAGGGGTTTATAGGGATCATATGGGGATTATAGGGACTTTGGGGTGAAGCAATCTTTTTAGACGTAGAATGAGGCGCTGATCACGAATCTGTGGTCAAATCGCGATTTCGACGGTAGCTGTTCGAGATATGAGCATATTAATTTTTCTCTTTTCGAGACATGAATGGAAAACTTCCTAATTGTATGTGTGTAATTAGTGTAAAGAGATATTTGTAATTTGGAAACGATGCCTTAATGAATTGTCGACCAAACATATCCCTAGATATTAGTCGCTATCTTTTATAGACGTAGAGCTATTCACGTTTTTCAAAAACACCTAATTCAGTTGAAAACACCTAATAATTTAAGAATGCTTAAATTTGGGGTCAAGCAATCTTTTCAGACGTAGAATGACGCGCTGATCACGAATCTGTGCTTAAATAGCGATTTGGACGGTAACTTTTCGAGATATGACATATAGGGACCATATAGGGTCTATATAGGGATTATATAGACCATATAGGGGCTTATAGGGACCATATAGGGTTTATAGGGAACTTGAGGTGAAGCAATCTTTTTAGACGTAGAATGAGGCGCTGATCACGAATCTGTGGTCAAATCGCGATTTCGACGGTAACGTTTCGAGATATGAGCATACGACTTTTTCTCTTTTCGAGACATGAATGGAAAACTTCCTAATTGTATATGTGTAATTAGAGTAATGAGATATTTGTAATCAGTAGAAGACGCCTTCATGAATTGTCGATCAAACATATCCCTTGACATTAGTTGCTATCTTTGATAGACGTAGAGTTATTCACGTTTTTCAAAAACACCTAATTCAGTTGAAAACACCTAATAATTTAAGAATGCTTAAATGTGGAGTCAAGCTATCTTTTTAGACGTAGAATGACGCGCTAATCATGAATCTGTGTTCAAATCCCGATTTGGACGGTAACTTTTCGAGATGTGAGCATATGAATTTTTCCGTTTTCGCGACATGAATGGAAAACTTCCTAATTGTATGTGTGTAATTAGTGTAATGAGATATTTGTAATAAATCAAAGATGGCTTAATGAATTGTCGATGAAACATATCCCTTGACATTAGCCGCTATATTTGATAGACGTAGAGTTATTCACGTTTTTCAAAAACACCTAATTCAGTTGAAAACACCTAGTATTTTAACAATGCTTAAATGTGGGGTCAAGCAATCTTTTAGACGTAGAATGACGCGCTGATCACGAATCTGTGCATAAATCGCGATTTAGACGGTAACTTTTGGAGATATGACCATATTAATATTATTATTTTGTATAGGGCATTTTGGGGGCATGTAGGGCATTGGGGATTTATAGGGAATTTGGGGATGAAGCAATCTTTTTAGACGTAGAATGACGCGCTGATCACGAATCTGTGTTCAAATCGCGATTTGGACGGTAACTTTTCGAGATATGAGCATATGAATTTTTCTCTTTTCGAGACATGAATGGAAAACTTCCTAATTGTATGTGTGTAATTAGTGTAATGAGATATTTGTAATTAGTAAAAGATGCCTTAATGATTTGTCGATCAAACATATCCCTCGACATTAGTCGCTATCTTTGATAGACGTGGAGTTATTCACGTTTTTCAAAAACACCAAATTCAGTTGAAAACACCTAATAATTTAAGAATGCTTAAATTTGGGGTCAAGCAATCTTTTTAGACGTAGAATGACGCGCTGATCACGAATCTGTGCTTAAATCGCGATTTGGACGGTACACTTTTCGAGATATGACCATATTAATATTATTATTTTGTATAGGGCATTTTAGGGGCATGTAGGGCTTCTAGGGCATTGCGGATTTATAGGGAATTTGGGGATGAAACAATCTTTGTAGACGTAGAATGACGCGCTGATCACGAATCTGTGTTCAAATCGCGATTTGGACGGTAACTTTTCGAGATATGACATATAGGGACCATATAGGGTCTATATAGGGATTACAGGGACCATATAGGGGTTTATAGGGACCATGTGGGGATTATAGGGAATTTGGGGTGAAGCAATCTTTTTAGACGTAGAATGAGGCGCTGATCACGAATCTGTGGTCAAATCGCGATTTCGACGGTAACGTTTCGAGATATGAGCATATGACTTTTTCTCTTTTCGAGACATGAATGGAAAACTTCCTAATTGTATATGTGTAATTAGAGTAATGAGATATTTGTAATTAGTAGAAGACGCCTTCATGAATTGTCGATCAAACATATCCCTTGACATTAGTTGCTATCTTTGATAGACGTAGAGTTATTCACGTTTTTCAAAAACACCTAATTCAGTTGAAAACACCTAATAATTTAAGAATGCTTAAATGTGGAGTCAAGCTATCTTTTTAGACGTAGAATGACGCGCTAATCATGAATCTGTGTTCAAATCCCGATTTGGACGGTAACTTTTCGAGATGTGAGCATATGAATTTTTCCGTTTTCGCGACATGAATGGAAAACTTGCTAATTGTATGTGTGTAATTAGTGTAATGAGATATTTGTAATAAATCAAAGATGCCTTAATGAATTGTCGATCAAACATATCCCTTGACATTAGCCGCTATATTTGATAGACGTAGAGTTATTCACGTTTTTCAAAAACACCTAATTCAGTTGAAAACACCTAGTATTTTAAGAATGCTTAAATGTGGGGTCAAGCAATCTTTTAGACGTAGAATGACGCGCTGATCACGAATCTGTGCATAAATCGCGATTTAGACGGTAACTTTTGGAGATATGACCATATTAATATTATTATTTTATTATTTTGTATAGGGTATCTTGGGGGCATATTGGGCTTGTAGGCCATTGGGGATTTATAGGGAATTTGGGGATGAAACAATCTTTTTAGACGTCGAATGAGGTGCTGATCACGAATCCGTGCTCAAATCGCGATTTGTACGGTAACTTTTCGAGATATGAGCATATGAATTGTTCTCTTTTCGAGACATGAATGGAAAACTTCCTAATTGTATATGTTTAATTAGTCTAATGAGATATTTGTAATTAGGAAACGATGCCTTAATGAATTGTCGATCAAACATATCCCTAGATATTAGTCGCTATCTTTGATAAACGTAGAGTTATTCACGTTTTTCAAAAACACCTAATTCAGTTGAAAACACCTAGTATTTTAAGAATGCTTAAATGTGGGGTCAAGCAATCTTTTAGACGTAGAATGACGCGCTGATCACGAATCTGTGCATAAATCGCGATTTAGACGGTAACTTTTGGAGATATGACCATATTAATATTATTATTTTGTATAGGGCATCTTGGGGGCTTTGGCTTGTAGGCCATTTGGGATTTATAGGGAATTTTGGGATGAAGCAATCTGTTTAGACGTCGAATGAGGTGCTGATCGCGAATCCGTGCTCAAATCGCGATTTGTACGGTAACTTTTCGAGATATGAGCATATTAATTTTTCTCTTTTCGAGACATGAATGGAAAACTTCCTAATTGTATATGTTTAATTAGTGTAATGAGATATTTGTAATTAGGAAACGATGCCTTAATGAATTGTCGATCAAACATATTCCTAGATATTAGTCGCTATCTTTGATAAACGTAGAGTTATTCACGTTTTTCAAAAACACCTAATTCAGTTGAAAACACCTAATAATTTAAGAATGCTTAAATTTGGGGTCAAGCAATCTTTTTAGACGTAGAATGACGCGCTGATCACGAATCTGTGCTTAAATCGCGATTTGGACGGTAACTTTTCGAGATATGACCACATGAATATTATTATTTTGTATAGGGAATTTTGGGGGCATGTAGTGCATTGTAGGGCATTGGGGATTTACAGGGAATTTGGGGATGAAGCAATCTTTTTAGACGTAGAATGACGCGCTGATCACGAATCTGTGTTCAAATCGCGATTTGGATGGTAGCTTTTCGAGATATGACATATAGGGCCATATAGGGTCCATATAGGGATTATAGGGACCATATAGGGGTTTATAGGGACCATATGGGGATTATAGGGAATTTGGGGGTGAAGCAATCTTTTTAGACGTAGAATGAGGCGCTGATCACGAATCTGTGATCAAATCGCGATTTCAATGGTAACTTTTCGAGATATGACAATTTAGGGCATTCTAGGGCATTGGGGATTCCTAGGGAATTTGGGGATGAATAAATCTTTTTAGACGTAGAATGACGCGCTGATTACGAATCTGTGTTCAAATCGCGATTTCGACGGTAACTTGTCGAGATATGAGCATATGAATTTTTCACTTTTCGAGACATGAATGGAAAACTTCCTAATTGTATGTGTGTAATTAGTGTAATGAGATATTTGTGATTAGTAAAAGATGCCTTAATAATTTGTCGATCAAACATATCCCTTGACATTAGTCGCTACCTTTGATAGACGTAGAGTTATTGACGTTTTTCAAAAACACCTAATTCAGTTGAAAACATCTAATAATTTAAGAATGCCTAAATTTGGGGTCAAGCAATCTTTTTAGACGTAAAATGATGCGCTGATCACGGATCTGTGCTTAAATCGCGATTTGGACGGTACATTTTGGAGATATGACCATATTAATATTATTATTTTGTATAGGGCATTTTAGGGGCATGTAGGGCTTCTAGGGCATTGCGGATTTATAGGGAATTTGGGGATGAAACAATCTTTGTAGACGTAGAATGACGCGCTGATCACGAATCTGTGTTCAAATCGCGATTTGGACGGTAACTTTTCGAGATATGACATATAGGGACCATATAGGGTCTATATAGGGATTACAGGGACCATATAGGGGTTTATAGGGACCATATGGGGATTATAGGGAATTTGGGGTGAAGCAATCTTTTTAGACGTAGAATGAGGCGCTGATCACGAATCTGTGGTCAAATCGCGATTTCGACGGTAACTTTTCGAGATATGACAATTTAGGGCATTCTAGGGCATTGGGGATTCCTAGGGAATTTGGGGATGAAGCAATCTTTTTAGACGTAGAATGACGCGCTGATCACGAATCTGTGTTCACATCGAGATTTCGACGGTAACTTTTCGAGATATGAGCATATGAATTTTTCTCTTTTAGAGACATGAATGGAAGACTTCCTAATTGGATGTGTGCAATTAGTGTAATGAGATATTTGTAATTAGTAAAAGATGCCTTAATGAATTGTCGATCAAACATATCCCTTGACATTAGTCGCTATCTCTGATAGACGTAGAGTTATTCACGTTTTTTTTTCAAAAACACCCGATTCAGTTGAAAACACCTAATAATTTCAGAATGCTTAAATTTGGGGTCAAGCAATCTTTTTAGACGTAGAATGACGCGCTGATCACGAATCTGTGCTTAAATCGCGATTTGGACGGTAACTTTTCTAGATATGACCATATTAATATTAGTATTTTGTATAGGGCATTTTGGGGGCATGTAGGGCATTGTAAAATTACCTATTCTGAATTACAAGAGCCATGCATTTTTGAAGGCGTATTATTTTTCAGGAAGGGCTAAATCGTGTTGAGAAGGTGACGACTTAAAATATTTATTCACTAGCAGCTGATCTCAAGACAGCATCTTTGTGATTTGTTCCCGTGCCTCATTGAAGCATGTTTTACATTTGGTCAGGAAGTTTTTCACTCGTTATATGTTACATGCATGTTTTACATTTCGTGAGGAAATTTTTTACTCGTTATATTTCTCAAATATGTCGTCTGACGAGGTTTCGAACAGTTGATTTTGAATGTGCGGGACGCATTCCGTGAATAAACCATATCCGAATACAATGAAATTTTATTTCTGTCAGAGGCCTATTCTGAATTACAATAGCCATGCATTTTGGAAGGCTTATTATTTTTCAAGAAGGGCTAAATCGGGTTGAGAATGTGACGAATTAAAATATTTTTTCATTGTCAGCTGATCTCAGGAAAGCATCTTTGTGATTTGTTCGCGTGCCTCATGGTGAGGAATTTTTCACTCAATATCAGAGGCCTATTCTGAATTACAAGAGCCATGCATTTTGGAAGGCGTATTATTTTTCAAGAAGGGCTAAATCAGGATGAGAAGTTGAATTAAAATATGTCTTCAGTGGCAGCTGGTCTCAGGAAAGCATCTTTGTGATTTGTGTGCGTACCTCATGGAAGCATGTTTTACATTTGGTCCGGAAATTTTTCACTCGTTATATTTCTCAAATAACCCTCCTGACAAAGTTTTGAAGAGTTGATTTTGAAAGTGCGCGACGCATCCCGTGAACAAACCATATCCGAAAACCATGATGTTGTATTTCTGTCAGAGGCCTATTCTGAATTACAAGAGCCATGCATTTTGGAAGGCGTATTATGTTTCAAGAAGGGCAAAATCGGGTTGAGAATGTGACGACTTAAAATATATCTTCACTAGCAGCTGATCTACGGAAAGCATCTTTGTGATTTGTTCGCGTGCCTCATGGAAGCATGTTTTACATTTGGTCAATAAAATTTTCACTCGTTATGTGTCTCAAATATGCCTACTGACGAAGTTTGGATCAGTTGATTTAGAATGTGCGGGACGCATTCCGTGAATAAACCATATCCGAAAACAATGAAGTTTTAGTTCTGTCAGAGGCCTATTCTGAATTACAAGAGCCATGCATTTTTGAAGGCGTATTATTTTTCAGGAAGGGCTAAATCAGGTTAAGAAGGTGACGAATTAAAATATTTCTTTATTGGCAGCTGATCTCAGGAAAGCATCTTTGTGATTTGTTCGCGTGCCTCATGGAAGCACGTTTTACATTTGGTCAGGAAATTTTTCACTCGTTATATTTTTCAAATATGCCTCATGATGAAGTTTGGAAGAGTTGATTTTGAATGTGCATTCCGTGAATAAACCATATCCGAAAACAATGAAGTTTTATTCATTATATATTCAGAATATATAGAGGTGGAGAAAGAAATATCTCGTTTTATCTTTCTTTTAGCTGGGTTTGTAGGTTCTATAATTTTACTAATTTTGAGCCCTAATTTAATTAGTATTTTATTGGGTTGAGATGGTTTAGGTTTAGTTTCTTATTGTTTAGTAATTTATTATCAGAATTTTAATTCTTTAAATGCTGGAACTTTAACTGTTTTATCAAATCGGGTTGGTGATGTTTTAATTTTGTTAGGAATTGTTTTAATCATTAATTATGGAGATTGAAGGTTTTTAGCTTGGATAGGGGATAGAATTGTTTTAAGTTTGTTAGATTATTAATAGTTTTAGCTTCTTTAACTAAAAGTGCTCAAATTCCTTTTTCAGCTTGGCTTCCAGCTGCGATAGCAGCACCTACTCCTGTTTCTTCTTTAGTTCATTCTTCAACTTTAGTGACTGCGGGGATTTATTTAGTAATTCGTTTAGTTTGGGTTTATGATTTTTGGCTTAATGAAATATTAATAATTCTTTCTGTTTCAACTATATTTATAGCTGGTTTAGGGGCTAGATTTGAGTTTCATTTAAAAAAAAAGTAATTGCTTTATCTACTTTAAGTCAATTAGTTTTAATAATATTTAGTATTTCTTTGGGTTTAGTAAAATTTGCTCTGTTTCATTTATTAACTAATGCTTTATTTAAGGCTCTTTTGTTTATAAGGGCTGGTTGCATTACTCATAATTATAAAGGGTGACAAGATTTACGAAGTATGGGTAGAGTGATAATTAGATTACCTTTTATAAGGATTTGTTTTGTGATTTCTAATTTAGCCTTAAGGGGATACCTTTTTTGGCTGGGTTTTATTCTAAGGATTTAATTTTGGAGCTTTCTTTAATGGGGGAATTCAATTTTTTGAAGTTAATTATGTTGTTTTTATCAACAGGGCTAACTGTGTTTTATACTTTTCGTTTAATTTATTATTTAGTTCGACGTGATTATGTAATTAATGGAGTTTCCAATATTAGGGATGGATTTGGAATTATAGTGAGATCTTGTGTGGGATTAACTTTTTTTTCTATTGTATTTGGTTCTTTTTTAAATTGATTGTTGGTGGATTTAGCGTTTGTAGTTTTAACTAGTTTTAAAAAAAATTAAACTATTATAGTGTTTTTTAGGTTTATTGGTTGGCAGTTTTGTTTCTCAAAGATCTTATTTGTTTAATAATATAAAATTTTATTTTGTAATTTCAATTACTCAGGAAAGCAACTTTGTAATTTGTTCGCGTGCCTCATGGAAGCATGTTTTACACTTGGTCAGGAAATTTTCAGTCGTTATATTTCTCAAATATGCCTCCTGATGAAGTTTGGAAGAGTTGATTTTGAATGTGCGGGACGCATTCCGTGAATAAACCATACCCGAATACAATGAAGTTTTAGTTCTGTCAGAGGCCTATTCTGAATTACAATAGCCATGCATTTGGAAGGCGTATTATTTTTCAAGAAGGGCTAAATCGGGTTGAGAATGTGACCAATTAAAATATTTCTTCATTGGCAGCTGATCTCAGGAAAGCATCTTTGTGATTTGTTCGCGTGCCTCATGGAAGCATGTTTTACACTTGCTCAGGAAATTTTTCACACGTTATATTTCTCAAATATGCCTCCTGACGAAGTTTGAAAAAGTTGATTTTGAATGTGCGGGACGCATTCCGTGAATTAACCATATCCGAAAACAACGAAGTTTTATTTCTGTCAGAGGCCTATTATGAATTACAAGAGCCATGCATTTTGGGAGGCGTATTATTTTTCAAGAAGGGCTAAATCGGGTTGAGAATCGGACGAATTAAAATATTTCTTCATTGGCAGCTGATCTCAGGAATGCAATGAAGTTTTATTTCTGTCAGAGGCCTATTCTGAATTACAAGAGCCATGCATTTTGGAAGGCGTATTATGTTTCAAGAAGGGCAAAATCAGGTTGAGAATGTGACGACTTAAAATATTTCTTCACTAGCAGCTGATCTACGGAAAAATATGCTTCTATGAGGCACGCGAACAAATCACCAAGTTGCTTTCCTGAGATCAGCTGGTCAACTGATTTTGATTGTGCGGGACGGATGCCGTGAATAAACGAAATCCCAAAAGAATGAATATTTATTTCTGACGGAGACTTATTCTGTCCTGCAAGTACCATGCATTTTGGACAACTCTTTATTTTTCGGAAGCGGCTAAATCGGGTTGAGAACGTGAGAGTTAAAATATTTATTCACGGATAGCCGATCACGGAAAAGCAGGTTTGTGTTTTGTTCGCGTGGCTGATGGAAGCATGTTTTACATTTGAGTCGGACATTTTCAACCGTTATATTTCACAAATGTGCCTTCTGGCAGAACTTGGAACAGTCTATTTTGAATGTGCGGGACGGATGCCGTGAATAAACGAAATCCGAAAAGAATGAAGATTTATTTCTGACAGGGACTTATTCTCTCCTGCAAGTACCATGCATTTTGGACAGATCTTTATTTTTCGGAAGCGGGTAAATCAGGTTGAGAATGTGACGAGTTAAAATGTTTCTTCACGGGTAGCCGATCACGGAAAAGCATTTTTGCGTTTGTTCGCGTGGCTGATGGAAGCATGTTTTACATTTGAGCAGGAAAGTTTTAACTCGTTATATTTCACAAATGTGCCTTCTGCCGGAACTTGGAACAGTCTATTTTGAATGTGCGGGACGGATACCGCGAATAAACGAAATCCCAAAAGAATGAAGATTTATTTCTGACGGGGACTTATTCTGTCCTGCAAGTACCATGCATTTTGGACAACTCTTTATTTTTCGGAAGCGGCTATATCGGGTTGAGAATGTGACGAGTTTAAATATTTCGTCACGGATAGCCGATCACGGAAAACCATGTTTGCGTCTTGTTCGCGTGGCTGATGGAAGCATGTGTTACATTTGAGCAGGAAAGTTTTCACTCGTTATATTTCACAAATGTGACTTCTGGCGGAACTTGGAACAGTCTATTTTGAATGTGCGGGACGGATACCGCGAATAAACGAAATCCCAAAAGAATGAAGATTTATTTCTCACAGGGACTTATTCTGTCCTGCAAGTACCATGCATTTTGGACTGCTTTTTATGTTTCGGAAGCGGCTAAATCGGGTTGAAAATGTGACGAATTAAAATAGTTCTTCACGGGCAGCTGAACTCAAGAAAGCATCTTTGCGCTTTGTTCGCGTGCCTTATGGAAGCATGTTTTACATTTGGTTCGGAAATTTTGCACTCGTTATATTTCACAAATGTGCCTTTTGGCGGAACTTGGAACAGTCGATTTTGATTGTGCCGTGAATAAACGAATTCCGAAAAGAATGAAGATTTATTTCTGACAGGGACTTATTCTGTCCTGCAAGTACCATGCATTTTGGACAGATCTTTATTTTTCGGAAGCGGCTAAATCGGGTTGAGAATGTGACGAGTTAAAATGTTTCTTCACGGGTAGCCGATCACGGAAAAGCATGTTTGCGTTTTGTTCGCGTGGCTGATGGAATCATGTTTTACATTTGAGCTTGACATTTTTCACTCGTTATATTTCACAAATGTGCCTTCTGGCGGAACTCCATCCATTCGATTTTGAATGTGCGGGACGGATGCCGCGAATAAACGAAATCCCACAAGAATGAAGAGTTATTTCTGGCGGGGACTTATTCTGTCCTGCAAGTACCATGCATTTCGGACATCTCATTATTTTTCGAAGTGGCTACATCGGGTTGAGAATGTGACGAGTTTAAATATTTCTTGACCGGTAGCCGATCATGGAAAAGCATGTTGGCGTTTTGTTCGCGTGGCTGATGGAAGCATGTTTTACATTTGAGCTGGACATTTTTCACCCGTTATATTTCACAAATGTGCCTTCTGGCGGAACTTGGAACAGTCTATTTTGAATGTGCGGGACGGATACCGCGAGCTAGACGAAGCTCCTCTCCATGCGGCACGTGCTTCGGGCTGAGGCGACCTCAGCGGGCGGTTTGATGTCCCAGTGAGTGGCTGCGCCGACCGCCTGAATTGCAATGGTAGAAGACTGCCAGACAGGCCAATTTGACGTTACGCCGCTGCGGCTTCACTGGGGCGGCCACGCGTTCTGCGGGATCGGACATCACGACGTCACTGCTGTGGTCGCCACGTCACCGGGTCACAGTTCGCTTCGAGCTATTTCTACCTGAACAAAGTCAAAGAAGGTTAGCGTGCCTTCAGCGAAACCATGCTCACGATACGTTATCAGACCATTGTCGGACTGCTTTCGGGCCGCAGCTGGACCGCTGTGGGGCCACCGATGGACCGTTATCGGACCGCCGTTGGACCGCTGTTGGATCACCGTTGGGCGGCAGTTGGTCCGCCGTCGATCCGCTGCCGCGCTGATGTCGAGCCGTCGTTGGTCCGCTGCTCTTGGGCCGCGGTCTGGTTGTTGTCGGGCCGCAGGCGGACCGCTGCAGGGCAACTGGTCAGGCCGAAGTCCGGCTCCATGTCGGGCCCCTGACGAGCCGCTGTCGGGCCGCCGTCGAATCGTTGTCGGACCCCTGTTGCGCTCACGTCTGGCGCTGTTGGGTCACAGTCGGGCCGCTGCAGGGCAGCTTGTCGGACCGATGTCCGGCTACATGTCGGGCCATTGACGAGCCGCTGTTGGACCGTTATCGGGCCGCCTTCGGACCGTTATCGGACCCCGGTTGCGCTGATGTCGAGCGCCGTTGGGTCACAGTCCGACAGCTGCAGGGCAACTGGTCGGGCCGATGTCAGGCGACATGTCGGGCCGCTGACGAGCCGCAGCCGGACCGCCGTCGGATCGTTGTCGGACCCAGGTTGCGTGACGTCGGGCGCCGTTGGGTCACAGTCGGGCCGCTGGAGGGTAACATGTCGGGCCGACGTCGGCTCCATTTCGGGACACTGACGAGCCGCTGTCGGATCGCCCTCGGATCGTTGTCGGACCCCCCTGTTGCGCTGATGTCGAGCGGGTCATCGTCGGACTGTTTGTCGAGCCATTAACGGGCCGCCGTCGCAGTGGGCGACTGTCCGTCCTGCAATGGCACTTATCCTGCATGACCCCCTGTCCTGTCTGTTTCGGTGGAGACAGAGGAGAACCCCGGCCGCTTCAGAACTCGAGAATGTCAGCAAGCGGCGGGGTACCGGAGATCATGCGTCGCCGGGCAGTCAGGAGACCTCGTGTCTCCTACTCAGGTGCTCTTGTCTTCGTTTCGTCCCTGACCGGGAGACTTCCCTGTCTCCTACCGCACCTCTTGCACTCGTGCGATCACATGACCGGAAGACTTCCCACTCGTCTCCTACCGGACCTCTTGCCTCGGGTGGACTTATGACCGGGAGACTGTCCTCTTGTCTCCTACCAGACCTTTTCCTCGGGTGGACCTATGACTGGGAGACTTTCCTCTTGTCTCCTACCAGATATCTTGTTCTCGGGCGGACTCATGACCGGGAGACGTTCCTGTCTCCTACCGGACCTCGTCCTCGGGCGGACTCATGACCGGGAGACTTCCCTCTTGTCTCCTACCAGACCTTGCCTCTTGTCCCTCAGAGGCTGCCACGGCTGGGAGACTTCCCTCTTGTCTCTTACCCAGACCTTTGTCTTGCAGCCTTGCTTTCTCTGGCACGTTCATAGCGCGGAGATCACCGTCCTTTGTTTTTGGTTTGGTTAGCCGCCCAAACCAACATTTTCTGTGGGCTGCAATGACCTGTGAGCACCATCCGACTGAGCATGCCATTGGGGTGAGATTTTGGGAGGATAATTAAAGATTCAGTGAGCGGATTCGCTATATCCCTCCACCACCGGCTTTCACTTTGCTGAAAGAGAGAGACTCACCCATTAATTCACCCTTTTTTCTGAACTGCTGTGCATGATCCATTCACTGCACTTTCTTCGTGCAGAGCCACCAGATGTGGATCTGAGTATAATGTATCTAATTTTAAAACTGAGATTTGCTAGGGGACCACGTATTTGCGTTGCGACATCCTTCCTATAATACCTGTCTTGCTATCCCTCCCCAGTATCCATCCTACTATATCCATCCTACCCATATCCATCCTTACTATCAGTACTGCTTGGAACACGTTGTACCTATTCAATGGAGCGGTGAATGTCTTTGTCAAAGGAAACATCAACTGCCCTGCAGATTTGCGCTTCCGGGGAAGATGTGTGGAAACTGATGATTGTAGGGAATTTGGCCCACAGATAGCAGAATATCTCCAGCTGACTTCCAATAGGCGGAACCTGAGATGCCTTATTCACACCCCATGGTTGTTAATTGCAGCTGAGCCGTCATTTCTACCTGCGGGATCATCAGGTTGCAGTGGTGATTTCCTAAAATATCTCCGATTTTACTTCAATAGATCAAAGCTGCTCTACTCTCTTAGACGATAGGCAACAGTACAAATTTGGAAAAAAATGTTACGAGGAGTGGCATTTGTCTACACATTGTTCGGAATGCCATACAGTTTGAGGCCGGAGACTTCCCTCTTGCTCCTCACTTATAGTTCCGATTCGTGGAATATTACTCTAATCGCCGCAAGTTTAGATCAATTAGGTTCCGGTGAATAAGCCAGCATTATTTAGACTCCAAGACAAAAAAACGTCACTGCGTGGTAAACGTGAAAACCAACAGTTTCCATACACCGTCCATGTACTGTAAGCACGCCAACAATATTAGAACAATGAACACAAAACAGATGGGTGTGGAACGAAGCATAACTACCGGTGGCCAAGGTTCATCGAAGTCAACTAGTCACCATTTGTCGGCCAAAGTCATACACATTTGTAGCCCTAGGTCATATCGCTATGCGTTCCTGGTGTTTTAGTATCAAAGTGAAAAGAAGCACGCCGAAATTGAAGCAAGTCATATAAAGCTATTTCACGGTTGATATCAGGCCGCACAAGATCATTGGGTTCACTGCATAATGTGACCTACACTCTCGTAAAATATTTGGAATATTGCGCGCAAGGAGTGTTAAAATCTTCACCAAACGCTAGAAGCTATCTTCTTGTTCCGTAAAACGGGCTAAAATTTCACCACGTCAGACCATCTCGGTCACTGGCCTAGAATGCACTGTGTCACGATCTCATGATTTCAACATTAATGTGGGAAAAGATACCGACTTCAAATTAAGTGCCAACACTGATATCACATGCTTAAACAATGTTTGCGGCCGCGCTCGGTCACCTGGTCCTTGACCTCGAATGACCTTAGAAGCAACCCACACAGGAATGTGGGTAAACTGAACAAAATAGTATCCAAATGTTCCCAGAGAGCCAAACAATCTTGATGTTCCATAACCACGACGAAATTGCAGATTTCCGGTAACGGATACATGTGTAGGCTGTCACCTATTTTGACACCGATTCAAGCTTTCACAGACCCATGTAACATACTCCTATATATGCTTTGCACTCCTGTTTAGACATTCAAATTGCTGGACTTCCAGTTCTAGATGGAAACTACAAGCCGACATATCTACTTAGTCGCCTCCATGTGCATTCCATCAATGCGTTATCCTCTGGGTTCGGCGACCTGTGCCAGTTCCCGGGCTTCGTGGTGACCCAAAATTTTGAAAACCCCCACGTTTGGGTGCCAGTGTAGGGGTGGTGGCTCTGCCGTCGGTGGGGTGTGGGGGCATATGGGATGTGGCGGGTGTGGGGTGTCGGTGTGTGTGTGTGTAGAAGTGGTGATGGGTGTGTGAAAAGTATTTCTAACCAAAACCAATAACCAACCAATGGATGAAGTCTTAATGGTACGAGGAGGCTCATCGTACTGGCTCCGATGGCTTATACAAATGCTCTGGTGTCTTTGACTGACATACCTAACCTGAAAAAAAAACAGCCGATACCGCACCCGGGCCTTATTCGCCGCATACTGTGCGACCAAGTGAAGGTCCTCACGGGCGGGCACGGATCCCCACCACGTTGGGCACGTCCCCTGGCGGTCTATATAACCTAGCCTGCCCTACCCTTTCAGCCTCGGGGCTTACGGCACGGAAAACCTGTCCGTACGTTCCCCCCGAAACGCTAAATTGCATGCACTTGACGTTACGCATAGAATACATACTTACACATACGCACATATGCAGAAGAACACTATTCGAGTCTCTGCGTGGTCATGGTCGATAACTAGTCCGCTAGACAGTTACTGACCCCTGTTTTGAGGCGCATCAGTGACACGCCTTTCTCCACCTGGCTCTAGACGCATGTCTGGAGCTAGACGAAGCTCCTCTCCATGCGGCACGTGCTTCGGGCTGAGGCGACCTCAGCGGGCGTCTTGATGTCCCAGTGAGTGGCTGCGCCGACCGCCTGAATTGCAATGGTAGAAGACTGCCAGACAGTTCAATTTGACGTCAATTTGCCAGGGCCTTATTCGCCGCATACTGTGCGACCAAGTGAAGGTTCTCACGGGCGGGCACGGATCCCCACCACGTTGGGCACGTCCCCTGGCCTATATAACCTAGCCTGCCCTACCCTTTCAGCCTAGGGGCTTACAGCACGCCAAACCTGTCCGTACGTTGCTCACGTTTCCAATGGGGCTTACCGATACTTCAGCAACATTTTTTGTTATTCGCTTTGTATGGCGACGATAAGAATTGACACAGTTACTATCATAATTGCTGGTAGTGTTTATGTACGTCGAAAAATATTCACCACGTCCTCTTTCCACCAGGCGTTTTCGAAAACTGATTCGTACACTGCTCCGGCTCTGCCAAGCCTGTTATCGCTTCCTTCCCGATGTCAATCCCTCTGTTGTCCGCCGGCATTAACGCGGGCGCCTTTATCTCCCTCGGAACCGCCACTAGGCTGGAGAGTATTGAGCTATGCACGGATGGGGAGTACGGATATATGTACGAAGTACGGATGGGGTGGGAGGGAAGACATACGCGAGACAAACACCTCGGCTTTCACTTGCCTTTAACACATAGTCATCAGCAGTCCACAGAGACGGGGACGAGTACATGGAGACGCAATGCATTTTCTTCGGCACAAAATGATAAACCTGCCTAACATTTGATCGCTGACACAAAGTGATCCTCATGTTTGTTACAGGTTCCTACGTACCGCGCCAGATTCAATATGTAGGTAATATAAACTGATTCAATAGGGTCGGGCTGCGTTACTTCCATGTTTGATGTCATTCAATACATATCGGTTGTTCCGAGGTACAATTGCGTCGCTACGCGTAAATAAACCCATGAGTGACCTATCGGTTATTAGTGACCTTGAAATTCGTGATGGTGTTTAAGGGAAACTATAAGACCTACATTAAAAAGGTAGAAATGTATTTTCTTTCTTAGAAAAACGTGTTCCAATCATATGTCTGTATGGCATTGTTCTACCTCGTGTAGCTTTCCAATCAAAGAAAGCTTACACGAAGTCCGTCCTACCCGGAAAACGCAGCAAATTTCTCCAGCGATTTGGGCCACTTTATTTTGCTATTTAAAACACAGTAATTTCATAAATATTATTTTCCTTTTTCAGTTTCCTCTGAAGTTAACCTATACAGGGAAAAAATAATCAGGAAATGGTTAATCGAAAAACTACTGCCGAATATGGAGAATCCACTTAGCGCCGACACGACTTCTTCCCATGTCGCTTTGCATTGTGCCAAATTTCAATATTGTTTGTATAATATTTATATGTTACTTCAAATTTCCGTCGATCAAAACTGATTAAAAACAGTACGAAAAGAAACAACATGCAACCATAATAGTAAGCTCCACATTGCAATCAGTGCTAAAAGCCCAGTGTTATTATCGATTCGAGACAACTTAATATAGGATTGCTTGCACTATTTCAATTGATCAAAGAGGACAGGCACCACCAATACTAAAGAATACTAACAGGAATCGCGAGAATATCGCCACCACTCATTATAAATTTTGGCCAATCCTACCACCTACCTATGTTGAACACGAGTAGTACGTACGTCGCACTCGACGTTTATGCAGCATTGCTTGCATTTTTCATGGAGTTGACTTCAAAAGTTGGAGGGGCTCGCAGCCAAGTTGTGTGTGTGTGTGTTGGTTGGTTATTGGTTTCACGACACGTCGACCGTTGAGTCATGTAGCGTCGCCAATCTCTCACGCCGATTGGTCGCGGGCGAAGAGTAGCGACAGGTGAGACTCGAACCCACAACCTTTCGATTGTGAGACGAGCATCTTACCCCTAGACCACTCGTCCCCTGTGTGTGTGTGTGTGTGTGTTGAGCTGCAAGTTAAGGGTGGGGTGGGGGGGGGGCTGGAGCCCTCCAAACTGAATAGGATCATACACCCCTGTGCATGCGCACAAACGTATAGAACACATCACAAGCTGGTACAACGCACAGATAATGCTCAACAAAGATGCAAAGTGTAACAAAATAGGCAAATAATTGCCAGCCCAACACCGTACGCCTCATTGCACGACCTAACGGACGAATCAACGGATCAATTTGCCGTGCTCTTTCTGTGCTCGGCCTTATCATCTCTGTCTGACATGGAGTTTCGCGCATGCGCAAACGCCGATTCCACCCTGGAAGCGGTCTCCCGCCAAGCGTCGCCCAGGTCGGGCAGATCGGTGAGGTCGAGCGAGATGTGCGACGACAACCGCTTGTACATGCTGGATTCCCTCTTCTCTCTGTACGGAAAACCATACCACATCGTCACAGTCCCAATTGACACAAAGGCACACGCCCCACGAGCTACCGGAGGCACGAAGCGCTTACAGGGCTCACAATGCATGGGAAGCATTTGCGACATGTAACGGGTTAATTCGCACAGCTGCCGTGACGACGCATCACGACCTAAGCTGGTGTTCACTGCGTAATGCATACACCAATTAACGTGAATTATGATGGATACGTCTATGTAATCAGAAGTGGCGATAAAGGATGGCCATCGTGAACGTGAAATCAAACGCGAATGTTTGCTGAATCACGTGGAACTACCCGTTGATAATGAGCATTGCTATACAATACATCTACTGGAATGTGGAATCGTTTATCGGACATGATCCGGAGATGAATCAAGATTTACCAAGACCACTGTCGGATATTTATTTCGGACAAATATTCGATTTAATACATCACGCGTCATGACAATTACATGGCACCATTGTTATATATATAACCAAACCATTGTATCAGGTTGCATGGCTAAAGACTTGCATCAATATACACTGAATGCAGCAAAAGCATGCTAGTTGCATATACATTTAGATCCTATTGACCCAATATCTGACAAACCAACTGGTCAGCTCAAAGGCACAAGCTATTCCGAAATACCAAGCGTGGACAGGCGAACAGAAGACAACACAAATAATGATGGTGTCGGATCAGTAGAATAGCATGAAGATTGCAGAAACCAACTCCGAAGAACAAGCATCAGCAAGGTGCACATAGCAAAATTTACTACGGCAAATACCAGGATACAAATGGAAGGTGGTGCAGAAATGACAAGTAGTTCGAAAACGGAGGACGTGAAAGACAGTACAAAGGTACATCAAGGGACCAGCTAGGAAATTTGGTGACATTATCTTCTTTTGCTTTGATATTTCAGCATACAATGCCAGGGAACCAACATTGAACAGCAGGCACATTATGACACAAGTACATCCTCCGGAACCCTGGACAAACAGCGCAAGTATCACAAAAACTAAGGTACCGTATTTCGTGATCCGGAGCAATCAACGCCTAGGTAAAAAGCGTGCACCAATTAACAAAATTAGAATTGGGCATTCCGAGTGTGCATTGACCTTTTTCGCTTCTCTTCATAGATAAGCTGCTGGCGGAAGAAGAGCGCATTCCGCAGAAGGTCTTGAATATTAGAAAGCACCGATTCGGCTTTCTGCATCGCCTTGACGGTGCTGAAAACATGTCCATCGACGGTCAGTCACATTATTAGTCGGGCGCATACAATTGATGCGACGATTTTAACATTCTGCATTGTCACGCATTGGAATAGTCAAATCACTGGAAACACCAGGAGCAACACCAGGCATCGGAATGTTCAAGGCAATGGGGAACAGCAGAAGCAACACCAAGCATTCGAAGCAAGCCTACATAAAAAACAGTTATTTTGTGTTGCTAAGTTCAGGCAAGAACTGCGACACCACGTATACACGGACTATCAGTCATATACCCGTTCCAAGTAGTAAAGACTGTGAATCAATGTAATCGTATTTTCTTCTGAAATATTTGGATCACTATTGGTAAGAGTCTAAGATCTGAGACCGTCAATGGTCGCGACATCGCAACATAATGCTGGAAACGACAGCGAATAGCACTCATTCTACAAGTGTGGATATTTCCTGATACTTCTCAGTGGCCGTTTTTCCCACGCGGCTCAAAAAAGTTCAAAGGGCAAATTTTCAAACATAACTTCTTCAAACTTCACATCAGTGATAAATTATTCGTGAGGTGGGGTGGAATATACCACTTCCTGAACACTGAATCAACACCCTTCCCAAATAAGTATCTGCAACGTGCCTCTTGATACGTGTTCGTGACATCATGATTCGTTTCTGTATCCCATATGTGAGCATCATGCTTATACCCACCATAACGAGCCGTGCTATACGAACAGGGTTAGATATCAGAATGCACTTATTAGTCAATATTCAGCACTGTGTCACAGCCAGTTCATTGCCAAACAGCAACATTCGACCTCCAAATGATAAAAATGAGTATAATTTTTGGACAGGGTAATATTCTGGATGCCAAAAATTCATGTACAGTCCTGTACACGAACATCGGGTAACACAATTTCTAGGTAAAGGGATTACCTATGATGTGTTCTGTTATAGAGTACCTGTTTATATAATAGTATTTTAATCGTAATCGTTGATATAAATTAGGTATCCCTCAAAACAAACGAAACGGGCACAGTACGCTATTTGCTCCCCACTGAGTTTGAGACCTAAAAAGTATTATTAATGGCATTATTTCCATGCAGAATTTCGACATCTTGCTTTACTCGTTTCGACATCTCATGCCTAACGAAAAACCATTAGTGTAGCACTGCTTTACATAGTGACTCGCAGAATGGTCTGAATTATGGTGTGGTGTGGAATGCTGCTTACAAAAAAGCCACGAAACGTGAAAAATTCGCCCGAAAGTTAAACACTTGCTCAGCGATTTGTCGCGACCGCCAGAAGAGTCCAAAATGATTGTTGTTTTAAGCAGCCTGACCGCATAAGCAAGGAGGCGGTGCTCGCTGTTAAAAAATACTGGTGGTGCATAGGTTCTAGCGGTGAGCATGCTACCATGTCATGATGTACAGCATACAGGGCAGAACAATGTGAACATAATGGTCGGTCCCCTCCGGTCAGCATGTAGCTATGTGTGGCTAGGACATGTCCTATCCTCAGACAGCAGAACGCAACTTCTTCCCATCGCCGACCCGTTGCGAGGAGCCTAGTGTCAATAGTCCTAGTGTCAGCTTCAGGGCATACTACACTTCGAGCTTCGTACTCGTCATTCTGATCGCATAAAAAAATGATATAGGGATAAAGGTACCTTGGAATGCATCACAATAACGACGCGACCAGCGTTGATAGCCGTTTGTGCAGCCATGCCAGCAACTTCATTCACAGCAAGCCCGATGTGACCGGCAATCCAGCAAAATGCAGTAGTCTTACCCATTCCATTTAGTGATTCCACAACTCGTATAATTTTGCAAACTGGTCGGCCATCCTGGTTGAACTATTACATTGCGAAGGCTACTCGAGTGAAAACAACGTGTTTCGCCAACCGATCACCCTGCAGGAAACGAACGATTTTAAAATAGCATACAGTTGAGCAGTAAAAATGGACGCATGTTGTAGTAAACAGGAAGACCCTACACCGGATCGACTGGCATACTAACAGCTGACGCCAGAATCAGGCTTGGATCTGTCCGTACAAATCCGCGAGATATTATGATACATGTTTTTTTTTAAGAGCCAACATTCGGAGTTTTGCTGCGCCAATCTTCACTATTTGAACATAATAAAGCGATATGAAGTTGTAGGCGGATAACATGCCAAGGAGTTCTCGGAATAACAGTGCGTGTCACACAACCGGGCCTGATTTTGCAGCTAAGAAGCGTCGAGAGCATGCGCTGAAGACAAGCCATGCTGACTGCGGGTCGTCTGACGTGGTATCGATGGCCCCGGAAACATTCACGGATATGCCGAATGCGCTCGATTCTGGGCGATCTTACATGCATATCTCGCCGCCAACAACCTGCGGCGCAGCGCATGGAAAGGTTCATCCACCTCTGCTATCACACTGTCAGACGGGGAGATGCGAAAACCTGCGATGGCAATGCAAAGGGCTGTGTTATGGATGATATCAAGTCCGTACTTGAATGTATCACGCTCCGTCATAAATAAAACGCCAGTAGTTAATTTTACAACGCATAAACGGTCGGTGCATGAGAAGCAAACAGATCTGCCAGTCCCATATGAACATATAGAGACGGTAATGATCACCTACATGCTCTTTTTACATTTATTTGTGAGATCAATAACGTGGGTTTTGTATGTGGCATGTGGTGGTGGATTTGTGTTTTAGAGCGCGTCGACTGCGTTGGTCATTTTGCGCCCATTGTATTTGACATGTTGATCCATCCATATACCAAGAGACTTGATAGCCAGTTTGAATGGGATGCGATTCCCGTTCATCTTGATCATAGGGTCTGTGGAACGGAGCTTACGGCAAAAATGAACAGCTGCGGGCTTTGAAGCGAACATGTTGAAGTCTATTTTATCACACGACTCTTTCAATTTCAGGATAGTCAACTGGAGTGCCTTTCTGCCGTCCGCACCGTGCGAGAGGAGCACCACACTGCAAAATCATCAACAAATAGTGCTAGTCCTACTGATGTTGGTAGTGCGTCATCCACATCATTGATTGCAATAGCAAACATAGTGGCACTCAACACACTTCTCTGCGGAACCTCGTCGACCCGCTGGAAGGTGTCACAGAGGTGACCACATACCCTGACGCGAAACGTTCTGTAACCTAAAACGTTGGTGAAGAAAAACCCCATCGGGCCTTATACTAGACTCTTATACCAATACGGTGCAACTTCATGAGAACATAGTCTCGCCATGCGGTATCATAGCATAAACAAATATCGCATCGCTTCATAAAACCCAAGCGTACAACGGAAAGAAGTGGTAAAACATGATCAAATGTACTACAATGTTTTCGGAAATCACTCGGCATCGTAGTGAGCAGATGGCACCGCTAAAAAAAAACCACATCGGTCGGAGGTTCATCATTTGCCCTCCCCCGACACAACAATACAGAACGAGCAGGTCAGTGCTATGGGCCGATAGTGCAATGTGTCCTTGCCAATTTTGTTTAGCCTGCAGATAGGCAGAACATCCGCCTTTTGTCAAGACCATGGAAAAAAGTACATCTTGCCCACATTTCATTTAGCATTTGCAGAAGTGTATTTGAAGCTGATGCCGGAAGATGTTTGATATGTAATGATGTCGAGCTTCGGGTTCCTCCACTACGCTCCTTAGAGGGCTTATCGCAGCAGTTTGTTCAGAAATGGAAAATGTGCCGTTGCAGTCGGTTTGGTTGGTTATTTGGGCTTACGGGCGCATCGACTGCGTTGGTCATACAGCGCCCATAACAATTTTAGATGGACAACTTAAGAGGATTCATGCCAACAGTAGTATGCGAGCCTTCAAAATACAGGCAGATCATTCCGCGCTTATAGTGTTACATGTCAGTGAGGTGTGTAAATCGCTCTAAATATGACATCCGAGAGAAAGCGAAACAGTTGTCCTGAAGTTACTACGCGTGAGTCGTCACCCAGGAGTTCGCGGAGTGACGGAGACTGCACGACTCCGAGAAGGCGTCTTCAAGCATCGGCGAGCAGGCGACAGGATATCAGAACGTGACGTACTGATAGTGGTGCGTGACATCGAGGACAGTTTGGCCTGTCCTCCCCACAGAGCAGATGGTGGTGCGTTGCGTGGGTGTGCCCTAACCTAAGGCGGCAGAGCACGACCTCGTCTTTTCTCATCCTACGGTAGGACGAGGGCCACTCCCCAAGACATGGCGTGATTGTTCGCAGTTTATTGTCCTGCAGTGTGTCCCAACTAGACTGCCATTTTTTAAAAACAAAGGTCGCGATAGAACGGTCATACTCCCTCGCGGGGAGCGGCATAGATCGCATATATGGGGCTTGAGCTGCTCGCTTCGCAGCAGCATCCGCTGCCTCTTTCCCACGATGCCGACATGGCTCGGGATCCAACAGAGGACGATAGTCTTCCCAGCTTGAGCCAGTGATCCCAGACGCCGTAAAACGTCCTGTAAAATGGTGTCAGGTGGGTTAAACTGTTTTAGCGCCCAGAGACTGCTGAGTGAGTCGGTAAAAATCACATGCGAGGAATCTTGCCCGACTTCAATAAAACTGAGGGCCTTTGTGATCGCCACCAGCTCTGAAGTGTAAACAGTTGCAAGTGGTGGTAGGGAAAAAGATATTGACAGAGGCCGAGTAACAAATGCACTGCCCACACCAGCATCCGTCTTGGATCCATCTGTGTAAGTTGGGACGTATCCCTCGAACGAGGCTATGTGTTCTAGCGCACGTCAGTCGGTACCGTGGTGTCGCATGGTCCTTTCCAACCGAGGAAAGTGACATATCTATTATAGGAGGAGTCACCTGCCATGGCGGCGTTTGAACCAGATTGGACTACATAATTCCCTTCGATCGAATACCACTGTCATCGAAGAGCCTGCGTATGCGAACGCAAAAAGGAATGACATGCAGAAGGTTGGTTGGTTATTGTTTTCACGACACGTCAACCGTTGAGTCATATAGCGTCGCCAATCTCTCACGCCGATTGGTCGCGGGTGAAGAGTAGCGACAGGTGAGATTCGAACCCACAATCTTTCGATTGCGAGACGAGCATCTTACCCCTAGACCACTCGTCCCCGGCATGCAGAAGGCGTCCTCGACCAAATGATGCAATAAGTCGATGGGAGAACACATGCGGGTATGTGGGATGACCAGGGAATTGGCGCAGCTTACAGGCATAGCGCATCCGAGCATTTCGCGGCGGAGCGAGAGTGGTGGCTCGTGGGTTTCAGCCAGAAGGCTGGCAGAAAGTGAAGTGCGGAAAGCGCCGGTCACAATGCGGAGCGCCGAGTGGTGTACAGTGGCCAGTGAGCGCTTGCTTGTTGCACGTGCGCTGTCATATATAAAACACGCGTAGTCCAGTTTTGAACGAATGAGAGAGCGATACAACAGTAACATGGTTTTCCTGTCTCCTCCGCAAGATGTGTGTGCAACCATCTTTAGCAGGTTTAGGGATGTAAAACACTTCTCCCGAAGTGTCTTAATATGCTCCTTGTAATTAAGACAAGTGTCAAAAATAACTCCCAAGAATCGAACAACTCGCCGGAAGGGAACTCGCTCACAGTACAGCTGGAGATCAGGGTCCGGGAAGTTCCGGCGGCGCCGACAAAAGTGCATGCCAACTGTTTTTGCAGTCGAGAACCTAAACCCGTTCTCGGTACTCCACTTTTCCAAGTGGGATAACGCCAACTGCAGTTGTGCCATCGAAGGTGCACTGGATGCACAGCACCAAATCGCTACATCGTCAACAAAGAGTGATCTGCCAATGCTACGTGGAAGGGAGTCGCAGATGTCGTTAATCACGATGGCGAATAGCGCCACGCTTAGCACACTTCCTTGCGGTACTCCATCAATTTGTGGACACCTGTCTGACAAGTAGTTCCCGATGCGTACGCGAAAAAAGCGTCTTGACAAAATATTATCGAAGAAGTAAGCCATGGACCCTCGAATTCCATAGCTAAAGACCTTCTTCAGAATGCCGTAGTGCCAAGTTGTGTCATAGGCTCCTTGGATATCGAAAAACACTGCACAGACGTGACGATTTTTGTGGAAAGCTGCTCGTACCACAGTGTCAAGAGTGGTCACTAGCAGGAAGTGGAAGCGCACGGCGACATGGGGCGTGTGCCGCACGTCCTGCAGCCTGATCTGCCAGCTCATTTCGACGGATTACTACATGTGCTGGAATCCAGCAAAGTGAGACCTGCTTTCCCATACGATGGAGCGAAGTGAGTTGCAATAAAATGTCTCGTACAATGACGTTTTGGTGATAAAAACTACGCAGTGCCAAGAGACTGCTGAGAGAGTCGGTCAGAATAACATGTAAAACCTCGTCATCAACCTCGATGTATGCCAGTGCTTTGTTGATGGCGATCAACTCTGCAGTGAAGACCGTGGCGTGTGGCGGCAGGGATAATGATCTTGTGACGGATCCTCTGACGAAGGCACCACCAACTCCGGTGTTTATTTTCGAGCCATCCGTGTAAGTGATGAGGTGATTATGATACGTTGTGTATATATGCTCTAAAGAGTGTGAGTGTAGCTCTTCTTTTGTGACATCTCGCTTTCTCATGTCAGCGAGGGAAATATCGATAGGCGGGGAGATCAGCTCCCACGGAGGAGTAGACAGTTCTTCATATTGCCGAATTCCTTGCAGTCGTATTTCCATTCGTCCCAGGAGCGTCCTCATTCGCACACAGTAGCGAGTTCCTCTCCTAATGTGATTACGAAGGACCGCATGCACGTCATGAGCAAAAACCGCCGGATATGACGGGTGTGTCGGGAACTGTCGCATTCTGCAGGCGTATCGAAGACCCAGCATGTCGCGTCTCATAGACAGTGGAGGCTCATGCGCATCAGCTAGCACGCTAACCGTGGGAGAAGTGCGAAATGTCCCTGTAATTATTCGCACCGCAGCATGATGTACTGGTTGGTTATTGGTTTTACGACACGTCGACCTTTGAGTCATATAGCGTCGCCAATCTCTCACGCCGATTGGTCGCGGGCGAAGAGTAGCGACAGGTGAGACTCGAACCGACAACCTTTCGATTGTGAGAAGAGCATCTTACCCCTAGACCACTCGTCCCCTGCATGATGTACTGGGTCAAGCGTTCGTTGTGTAGTAGCACACGCGCCATCATATATAAAACAAGCGTAGTCGAGCTTCGACCGGATCAGACTACGATACAGCAGGTGTAGAGTCTTTCTATCAGCACCGTATGACGTACAGGATACACACTTCAATATCGCAAGTGCTTTAACACATTTGTCTCGGCGTGTTTTGATATGTTCTCTGTATGTAAGACGATGATCAAACTGCACACCAAGGAAACGAGCCACTGGTGCTGCAGGCACATCTTGCCCGCACAGTCTCAACGCCATGTCCGGACAGTTACACCTACGTCGACAGAAGTGTACTGTAGATGTCTTTGCTATAGAAAACTTTAGTCCGTTTGTATATCCCCACTTTTCCAGGCGGGAAAATGCAAGCTGCAGCTGTCGCTCCATAAGATGGGTTGACGCGCTGTGCGACCAGATAGCAAAATCGTCAGCGAAGAGACCGTCCGATTGATGAGGGGAGTGAGTCACCGATGTCGTTTATAATAAGAGAAAAGAGAGTTGTGCTCAAGACGCTGCCCTGAGGAACTCCCTCGACTTGGTGCAGCCAACCTGAAGTCTGGTTGCCTACACGAACACAAAACTGTCTGTGTCATGAAGTTCTTTAAAAACATGCTCAAAGCTCCACGGAGTCCATACTGATGGATCTTCAGCAGGATCCCATGTCTCCAGGCGGTGTCAAAAGCGCTCTCAATGTCGAAGAACACTGCCCCAAAGTGCTTGATCTTCGCAAAAGCCAAGTTCAGCTTGAGTAAACGGCAGGTTGTAGTTCAGTTGTATTAAAACTGATCTCATCATTCGGACACCGGGCACGGTGTTGCAGAAAGTTTGGATCGGTATGTTGACTACGCTTCGTAATAGCATGAGCAATGCGGTTGGCTACCTCGGCTGGGTCAGTTATGCTGCTTCCTCTAATATTGAGGGTCGGCAGTGGGACTGAATCGTACTGACCAGAAATCCTTTTCATGCGAGACCATACCTCGGACGTCGGTGTTGTTCGGTTAATCTTCCCTATATATGCTCGCCAAGACATATATAGGGCGCGTATGATTGCACGTTTTGCGGCGCGTATGATTCATCAAGCCAGTGCCCTGGCCTTTTTGAACGCTAACATGTTAGCCGTAGTGCTGTGCTTACTGAACTCTTTGAGAGCCCGCTTGCGGGCGCTGATAGCCTGCTTGCATTCTTCAGTCCACCAGGGAACTGGAATACGGCGCGGAGTTCCAGAGGTGCGTGGAATGCACATATTAGCGCATTGGAGAAGTCGTGACGTAAAACCTTCGACACATGTACAGGGATTTTCAATGTCTGTTGTAAAAGTCAACTGTACCAGATACTCAGTCAGTCCAATCTGCCTTCCTCAAGTTCCAACGTGGCGGCCGTACTCTCAGAACTATGCCTCCCCGAAAAGTCAACCATATCGGATAGTGGTCACTTCCGAGGCTGTCATCGTGAACTGACCATTCGAACTGCTGGGTCCGTTCTGGGCTGGCTATGCTCAAGTCTAGTGCTGAAGTCCGGCCCGATGGCAGCGCCAGATGGGTGTGCGCACCTGTGTTTAGGAGGAAGAGTGGCTCATCCAAGATTAAAGCCTCCAGGATTCGACCCCGTGTGCTGATATCTGGGCAGCCCCAAGCAGTATGGTGGGCGTTAAAGTCTCCTAGTAAGAGTACTGGTGGTGGAAGCTCCGTCAGTAGTTGCTTCAGCTCTGCGGTAGGGAACGAGATTCCTGGAGGCAGGTACAGGGAGCACAGGTTTATGCGACGGTGGTCAAGCGTCACCTGCGCTGCAACTGCTTGCAAAGTTGTTCGGAGGGCCAGCCCACGTGCTGGTATACTGTGGTGGACGGCAAGTAGCACGCCTCCGTGCGAAATGTCTGCAGAGTGTAAATCGTTACGGAATACAGTGTAACATTTGAGTTTCACTGTGTCCTCCGGTGCTAGCTTTGTCTCTTGGAGACAAATAGCTGCAGGATTGTGCCGATTTAAAACGGTCACGAGATCAAAGACAGAGGTCCTCAGACCCCGGCAGTTCCACTGTAAGATGGACGTATAAGGATCCAGTTAAAACAAGTTGAGACGATGCAGTGACTCACTCAGTGGTCACTTCAACATGGTGGATCCAGAGTGGGTCCGTGACCTTGCCCTAGGGCCTGCTCCATCGGCCGGGGACACCTGCCACGGTGGAGCTCGTTTCCTACCACTGCCTGGGTGGGGTGTGAAATGTCTCAGCCGCAGCTGAGGAAACTTCAGGTACCGATGTGGGCTGAGCGGCTACCTGGGTGTTGCGGCTCGCGCGCCCCACCGGTCCCAGGTCCGGGGCTGCTTGGCGAACACTGGCCGTCGGGTTTCGTGCCACTGATGGAGGCGTGACGGGGATGCGTCGTGATGATACACCGTAGACGTTGGAGGGGGCGGGGGAGGGGGAGGAGGAGGGTGAGGGATTGATTGTGGTGACGCGAGGGTGGAATGGGGTTACTTTTGATGTGGAAGTAGGGGGTGTGGTGGATGAGGTGTTCAGGGGGTGTGGTGGATGAGGTGTTCAGGGGTTTGGTGTTTTTCTTGGCACGCTGTACCACAGTCCAAGTCTCTCCCTCCTTACGTGCTTCTGTCCCAGAAACTTCCCCAGAAGGCTGTGGGGGTGCTATGGGTAGCGTTGCTTTGGCCTACTCCGGCCTAGTCGGTCGGACAGTGGGTGGCGCATCAGGTGCACCCGACCCCGTGGAAGGGGTGTGCACGCGAAACCAAACGAACGCAACAAAGTGCTTAGTTGGGCAAGCAGTTGTGTGGCGCTGGTGGGCTGCTGTAGTGCGAAATTGGTCAGGGTACTGCGAGTCATGTTGGCGTAAGACACCTTCGGATGGCTTTCCTCGTATGCCTCGCGTGCTTGCCGAAAGGACAGATTTATCGTACTTTTCAACGACAGTATCTCCTTTTCCTTTATGTATGCTGGGCATGAGCGGTCAGAGGTTGTGTGTGGCACTTGTGCCCTACCACAGTTCACACACCACAATTTCTCCGATTCGCACTTCTCAAGAATGTGATCTGCTGAGCCGCATTTTCCACACGCAGGGCGGCCGCGACGGTGTCGAGTTGTATGGCCATACCGCTGGCATCGGAAACACCTCATAGGATTCGGAACGAAGACTCGCACCTTTACTCGTATGTAGCTTATTTGCACTGCTGATGGCAGGTCAGTGGAGCTGAAAGTGAGGATGATGTTGTTAGTCGGATGAAGTTCCTTTCCCCTTCGCACCTTCATTCTCTGCGCTTCTACCACTCCATATTCCGTCAGTCCATCGACTATCTCGGCCTCCGAGACATTCCCTAAGATCATAACAGTTGATGACACCTTTGCAAAAGTTCTTTGTACTGTGTGGTTCCACTTTTATTGGAATGAGTTTTTGTATTCAAGGAATCCATGTAGTATGTTTGGTTTCAGCTCCCCGGGCGCCCCACCACACTGGGGCCCTACTGGGGGGACGCCTGGGTCCCGCGGACGGGAGGACGCCAGGCGACCGAGGAGCTATACGGGGCAGGCGACGCCATGACCCGGCGAGTCCGGGCACTGGGAGAGAGAGAGATGTCCGGGAGAGAGAGACTGCCCACCCCGACCGGGATCCAGCGCCGCCCACCCCTTGACCCCGGCCGGCCGGCCCGGCGGGCACTGGGAAAGGACCTAGGCCCCCGGACCGAGGCGACCAGCCACTTGGCCCGTATGGGGCCCTACGGGCCCGCCCGCCCCACCGGGATATCGGGACCAAAGAGGCGTGTTGCTCCCCAGTCACAACTAGCACCGTGCGACGGGGGACCTCAGCCTCCAGGACTCCGTCAACCCCGGGGGGCGGGCCGAGGGGGCGCGACTACCGGGATATCGGGGCCAAAGAGTCGTGTTGCTCCCCAGTCACAACTAGCACCGTGCGACGGGGGAGCTCAGCCTCCAGGACTCCGTCAACCCCGGGGGACGGGCCGAGGGGCGCGACTACCACGATAAAACTGAGCTGGAGGGCAGGACCGGGGAAGTTGTCCTGCCTGCTCATAGTAGGGATAGTTCGCGTTGCAGGGCCAGATGAAGGACATGAATGTTGAGATGAGGTGGGCATTGGAATGGGAGCGTATGGATGGAAGGACGAGTGAGGCACTCTTAGTCTCACCCCTCACCGGTAAGATGGTCGCCGGATCATTGGGGCACGCAATCCCCCCCCCCCCACCACGGGAAGGTGGTGCCTAGTCGGGGGGGGGGGGTCGTCAGCTACATCTTCCGGGTAAATAATGTTTCGACAACCTATGCGCCGGAGGGGAGTGGTGCTGGGGCAAGCTTCCGAATATGCGGTTAATGTCCTACCACACAGATGATGGCGATGTGGAACGATTAAATGTGTTGACGTACGCTTTCCATGATTGCCGTGCCCTTGTCTTGCGAAAAGCTGTTGGATTCCCACACAGCCAGCGCGATTAAAAACTCGAAATACTTTCTTGCCTGCAAGCAACGCATCTGGGCACTTCTCCGACCACCACGAGACTGGTACACGACGCCCGACGGACGACGAGTGTATTGCTGAACACTTTGTGAAGTAGCGGCTGTAAATGAAATGTTTCCACGGAAATCGATCCTTCTGAGCACTCGCCGAATCTCCCTTCGATATCGGACTGAAAGGAATCCCAATCAGCTTTGTTAAAACGCCACCTCGAGGGTCGTCGGCCGACCTCCACTGGACGAATAAAACGTGACCAAATAGGAAAATGGTCACCAGTGCCTGGGTCATCATCCACAGACCACTCTAAACAGGTGGAAAGTTCTGGACTGCATAGATGGATCCAGCACGGAAGTCTGCCCCGTCGGCAATGTAAAACATGCTGGGATTCCCGAGTTTAGAACACAGAGGAAAATCCAGGATACATTGTTCCAGTACACGTGCCCGACTAGTGGCATTAGTCGAGTACTAAAAGGGATAATTGACGCAAAAATCTCCTCATGAAATCACCGGTGACGTGAGCTGATTCACCATTTGCGACAGATCTAAAGTGGAAATGTCCTTTAGCGTATGTATATGGGGCATATAGTACCAACACATCAATTTATTACTACCAGAACAGCGACACCATGAACATTTGATGTCAGGGGTACTTGTTCAAAGGGAACTGAGTGATGGACAGCAATAAGCACACCATCATGTGCCCTAATGCGAGTAAAGACGTTCTTTCGCAAAACAGAATAGATTTCCAAGTGGAAAGACGCAACGGGCGAACTTGGTCTTCTGCAGGCATACTACTGACGGTGTAAGACGGTGGTGGTGGTGGATTTGTGCTTTAGGGCGCGTCGACTGCATTGGTCATTTTGCGCCCATGGTGTAAGACGGTGTAAACTATTTTGTAGTTCGTTAATACGGGTCCTCATACCTTTACAGTTCCATTGGATAATAGTACTCATACGTCAACCAAGTGTAAGTGGGAGTCGTAAGCTAAAAGAGGAAGAGACTAAGATTTACTAGAATGATAGTGCTGTTGATCATGCAGCCGGGGGTGCTTGGCTCAGAGGGCGAGAGCGCGGGCTGCCGAGCTCACTTGGTGACACAGCCCCAGGTACAGCCCGCTTCGACGCGCGACTCGGAGGCGGGGAGGATATTGGAGGGTGTCCGCAGGCCGAGGTGAAGTCGCACATCGCCAGCAGATAGGCTGCAACTCCGGTCCGCCTCACCCTCCTGTGCAAGTGTGGTCTAGATGGAACAACGGGCAAGAGCCAGAATAAGCATCGTGTTGGTTGGTTATTTGGGCTTAAGGGCGCGCCGACTGCGAGGTCATTTAGCGCCCATAACTATTAATTATTCCAGCCGTCTCTACAGGACGCCCCTTGTACTATAGGTATTCTCTTTCTTGGTGCATCTTGATGTTAACGCCCCGGGTAAATAGCATAAAACTTCACATCAGATAGGAACCTGAAGAGCCTTCCGGATTCCACGACCTGTGATTTGTTACCTAAAACTGCTAGGAGGGAGTGAGCCTGGTCACTCCCAAGATGACGTCGACGTTCCAGCCCAAGCCTAGGGCATGAAATCAGAACGTGGCTAACTGTCATTACTGCACCACATCTCGGGCACAATGGTTCATTCTCACCATTGAGTAAGTGAACATGGGTGGCGTAAGTATGTCCTATGCGTATACGACACAGCGTCACTTCGTCTCGCCTTGTTCTGACCGACCACGGGGGCCACTGACCGAGGGATGGCTTTATTATCCATAACTTGTTGGAACCAAGCTCGTCCCAGCTCCTCTGCCACTTGCTTCCCAGAAAAGCAGAGATCCCTGGGTAATAATCTCTGGCAGGGATTGGGAATGACTGCGCAAGGGAGCCTGTGCTGCGCGCCTTGCAGCGCTGTGCGCTTGCTCGTTTCATACGATACCTATGTGGCTTGGAATCCAGCAGAAGTGGACAACTTTTCCGGCCTGATCTAATAAAGTCAAGCGACGGAGGATATCATGTACCAAAGCGTCTGTTGGATCTCTTGGATACCAAAGCGTCTCTTCAGCGCCAAAAGGCTGCTCAACGAGTCGGACAAAATTACATGACTTTCTTCGTCCCCGACCTCTATAAAAGCCAGTGCTTTATAAATTGCCACCAACACAGATGTGTACACGGACGCATGTTTCGGTAGTGTATACGATTTGGAGGCTGTGTCGCCTACAAAGGCGCTTCCAACCCCGGTGTCAGTCTTTGATCCATCGGTAAAAGTTTTTGTATAGCTGTCATAAAATGTTCATATGTGCTCCAGAGCACGTGCGCGAAATTCGTTCGGGAGAACATCCCCTTTGCGTATGTCGGCCAATACGAGGTCTATTCTAGGACTTAGTGACAGAAGTCGCCACGGGGGTGTATAGGCCTGCGGGCGCGCTTCACCCTGCGCAACTCCAGTTGGCTTTCGGCAAAAGGTCTCGAATTCCAGTGCATATAGGTTTTTATAAACCGGCGCCAACATGCAAAAAGATTGATAGGATGTGACGCGAGAACACCGCTTGATAAACTGGATGCTGCGGGAAACTGCGCAGTTTACACGCGTAGCGCATCCCGAGCATCTGTCGCCTGAGGGAAAGTGGTGGCTCGTTGATATCAGCCAGCAAGCTCGCGATTGGCGAGGTTCGAAACGCCCCCGTCACAATTCTCAGAGCTGCATGATGAACAGTATCAAGAACACGTTTTCCGGATGCACAGGCACTATCATAAACAAAGCAAGCGTAATCTAGCTTTGAGCGGATGAAAGATCGATAAAGGAGTAGTAGTGTTTGTCTGTCACCTCCGTAAGATGTTCGTGCTACACATTAAAAAATATTCAGAGATGTAATACATTTGTCATGGATAATTCTAAGATGTTCCCGGTAAAGGTCAAGGACCTGGTGCCAGTGGTGGCACAGGCCACCAGTGAGCACCAGTTGAGTGCAGTTGTAGTACAGGCAGGAATGAATAACATAGGTCCTGCTAGGAGTGAGGAGCTGCTGCAGGACTATAGGACCCTTCTGGTCAAGCTGAAGCAAAGCAATAACAGATTCATTGTGACTGCTATTCTGCCTAGGGCTGGAGTCTCCCCTGAGTGGAGCTCTAAGGCACTGGCAGCCAATGCCAGGGTAGGTAAGCTCTGCAATGAGTTAGGTTTTACCTTTGTTGACAAGTGGTGCAGGTTTTATGGTTTATGGGACCGCTATCAGAGGGATGGCCTGCACTTCTCCGAGAAGGGGTGCAAGTGTTAAGCAAAGTATATGAATGTCCTTCAGAGAAATTAGACAATGGGGTGGGGAGGGAAGAACTGGCATTGCCATCTCAGGGACATGCCAATAGTGACAGCATAGGCAATAGAACCACACAGTCAGCAAATAGGGATCGCAGTAGTTCAAGGGGGCAGAGTGGTAGCTCATCCAGAGTTGAAAGAGCTACTCAACAGGAAAAAGCCAAAGATGGTTATGGAATATTTGTTAAGTGTATGATGCTTAATGCTCAGAGTATTCGAGCAGTGAAGCAGAGTATTCGAGCATTCGAGGGGTCCAGCAGTGAAAGGGGGTGGTGTAATGCTCTATGTGAATAGCTTATTCAGTTCTCAAAAAGTAGCAGATGGGGTAAAAAAATGTGCCTGTGGAGTCCATTTGGCTTGATGTTGCTGTGGGAAAAGGCAACATCAATAAACTGAGGATAGGAGCTTTGTACCGATCAGGAACCTTGCCAAATTCTCAGCAACTGGAGCTCGATAAGGTGATTTGCGAGGAAATCAGTAGAAACTTTTGGAGGAAATGTCTTATTCTTGGTGACTTTAATCTAAAAGGATATGAAAATGTTGGTGTTGGCTCCCATCATGTAAACTGTTCAGGAAATGCCTTCAAGAGGACCTGTTCTTACACCAGTTTGTAACGGAACCAACTAAGCAGGGCTCATTATTGGACCTTGTCTTCTCAGATTTAAGTGATTTAGTTCAAGACTTGACTGTAGGAGAAACTCTGGGAAGAAGTGACCATAACATAGTGAGATTCAGTGAGATTCAGTGAGATTGTGTAGAGGGCACAATCAAGGATAATTTGGCAAAGGTTCCAAATTTTAACATGGCAGACTTTGACTGCATAAGAGCAGCTTTAAGTGCCATAGAATGGGAAGAAGAATTCTCGAATTTAAATGCCTGTGAAATGTGGGAAAAGTTCAAATCTTACTTGAGGGAAATTCAGATTAGACATGTTCCCCAAAAGTAAAGGCGCAAAAGAATGGTAGGAAAACCAGCATGGCTTACACCAAATTTGATAAAAGTACTTAAGTCTAAGAAATATGCATTTAGAGTGTTTAAGGAAGCTTCAAATATCGAAAATCTAAGGTTGTATCAAACAGCTACAGACGCTGTGAAGCAGAAAACCAGAGCAGCAAAGGGAGCAAAAGAATTGGATTTGGCTAGGAACTGTAATGGTGACAGTAAAAAGTTCTTTAGTTTCTCAAACTAAGTAAAGTTTCAAGCAAAACTGGTCCACTGTAAGTAAATGAGACTGTATTGAGTGAGGATGGTGAGATGGTTGAGGAGCTGAGCAAGCAGTTTAAATAAGTGTTTACATTGCAAGATGTGACTAACCTGCCAACCGTGCACCACAGTTTAGTGACAGGTGATCAGATAAACGATGTTGATTTCATTGATAGTGATGTTGTTTTCAATTATATCAGGAAAATAAAGCCAAACAAGGCAACAGGACCTGATGGAATTTATGCTAGGGTATTGCGGGAAGCTGAAAAGGAACTGGCAATTCCACTTAGTACAATATTTTGTAGATCAGTTTCACAAAATGAAATTCCAACAGATTGGAAAAGGGCAAATGTAGTTCCTATTTTCAAGAAAGGAGAAAGAGGGAAAATTGAAAACTATAGGCCAGTAAGCCTCACATCCCTAGTCTCCAAGGTACTCGAATCAATTATAAAGGATAGAATAGTTAGTTTTCTGGAAGGAAACAGATTGATTCAAGATACTCAACATGGGATTAGAAAAGGGCGATCGTGTCTCACAAATCACTTGGACTTTTTGAATTTTGCTACAGAATAATCAGGGAATCAGGTTGGTGTAGCATATCTGGACTTTAGTAAGGCCTTTGACAAGGTACCCCATAAACGGTTAATGGTGCAGCTTCAGGGCCATGGTATTGCAGGTAGCATCCTAAAATGGATAGAGTTGCGGCTTTCAGATACACAGCAGAGAGTGATGCTAATTGGTACAAAGTCACCATGACAAAATATTTTCAGTGCAGTCCCCCAGGGATCAGTACTGGGGCCACTATTGCTCATTATATTTATAAATAACCTTGAAAGTGGCCTAAGCAGTAAGGTTTTGAAATTTGCGGATGATTTGAAGGTCTTTAGGGCAATAACAGGACACAAGGACACAATGAGCAGGTCTTGCTGCAGAAGAAGCCAGGAAGAAGGCACTAACAATGCTTTGAGCAATAAATAGGAATGTATCATACAAAAGTGAGGAAGTCATCAGGAAGCTTTACTGTGCATATGTCAGGCCACATTTGGAATACTGTGTCCAAGCTTTGTGCCCTAGTTATGAAAAAGATTGTTGGCTTTTAGAGAGAGTACAAAAGAGGGTAACAAAAATGGTTAATGGTATAAGCAACCTGGCATATGAGGAAATTTTTCAAGAACTTGAATATGTGTTCACTTAGATATAGAAGGCTGAGGAGTTCTCATTGAGGTCTTTAAATTTATTCATGGTCAGGAACAGGGATATCTCAGGGAAATGTTGGAATTTAACAAAAATGATGCAATTAGAGGTCATCAATTCAAAATTAAAGTTAATCACAACAGGACAAGGTTAAGACAGTCTTTCTTCACCAACAGGGTAGTATAACATTGGAACCAGCTGGCAGAAACCATTGTCAGTAGCGGCAAACTGAACATCTTTAAAAACAGCATAGACACTTATCATAAGAAAAGAGGGCTTGCTTTTCGGTATTCCAGGAGGGCTGATCGACGGATTTGGTGGGCAACTGGTTCAGTGTCCAGAGTGCAACCAAGAAGGGCCCTTGTGGCTCATAGTTTCACTGATCTTTTATGTCTTTATGTCTATGTCTAAAGCAGACGGCTGTCAAAATATATTCCTAAAAACTTAAATACAGGGTGTAATTTAATGGCTTCACCATACAGCATCAGTGTAAGATCACGACAGCAACGACGGCGACGGCATTGCTGCAGTTTTTGTGGTGGACAACATAAAACCATTCATGGTGCTCCACTTCTGTAGATGGTTTGTCGCCAGCTGAAGTTGCCTGGATGAAGTAGAGGCTCTTGAAGAAGAGGACCAAATAGCTATGTCACCAACAAAAAGAGATCGACCTATGCTTGAAGGAAGCCCAGCAAAGACGTCACTGATCATGATGGCGAAGAGAGCAACACTCAGCACGCTGCCCTGAGTAATTCCATTTACGAGTTGAAAGCGTGCAGATAAATGGTCACCAATGCGAACACGAGAAAAAAAAACGGTCTGATTGAAAGCTTTGCAAGAACGTGCCCATACGGCCACGGATTCCACTTCTTTGAAGCTTTAAAAGAATACCATAGCGCCAGGTCGTATCATATGCCGCTTCAATGTAAAAAACACAGCATTAAGATGTTGTTTCTGTTTAAAAGCTGCACGAATCGAGGTATCCAAAAGTAAAATATGGTCAACGGTGATTCTGTTTCTTCTGAATCCACACTGTTCGTTTGTGAAAAATTGTTACTTTCTAAGTACCACGTCAGGCTAACGTTTACCATTTTTTCCATCAGCTTGCCAAGTGAAGATGTAAGCGATATGGGGCGGTAATGCGATGGATGTAAGCCGTTTTTCGTGGGTTTCCTGATTGGGACAATAATTGCTTCCCGCCAACCTTCCGGGAAAGCGCCTGCTTCCCATACCCGGTTGAATGTGGCCAGTAAAGCTTCCAGCGCTTGGGGAGGAAACCGTTTCAACATGGCATTGTGTATCTGATCCGGCCCCTCGGCAACAATTCGCAGGGCGTTAATGGCAGATGTGAGCTCAGCCAGTGTAAAGGGGTCATTGTAGTCAAGTGATTGTGAAGTCACAAAATCAATAGGATTCGCATGCGACTTAGTCGCAATGCGACTTAAAACGCAAAAACTCTCGATTGGTGCTTCCGCCACAACTGCGTTCAGAATTAAAACGGCTTATCTAATTCGCGACATCAGATGGGTGGGTAACATCAGCGTCACCTACGCTCAACACGGGGAGAGGAACTGACTGGAACTGTCCGGAAATACGCTTGATTTGGGGCCAGATCTGTGCTGTTGGTGTAAATCGATTAAGATTTCCAATGTATGTTCTCCAGGACACCCTCTTTGCCTCAAGGACTGTGCGCCGAGCATGCGCCCTGGCCTTCCGGAATGCAATAAGGTTTCCCGTCGTACTGTTACGGTCAAAAACCTTGAAGGCACGTCTGCGAGCACGGATAACATTCCGGCACTCCTCAGTCCACCACGGCACAGGAGCACGGCGGGGTGTTCTGAATGTCCTAGGGATGCATTCAGAGGCCGAGTCAATGATCAGTGATGTCAAATTATCCACGGAAAGTGGTGGACTAAATTGATTCGGAGTATCGTTAGATAATTTATTTAGTACTATTTCATCAAACTGACGCCAGTTGGCCTTGCTGGTGTTCCACCTCGGTGGCCTCGTTCCCAGAACAGCGAGCAAATAAATTCCAACCAGATTGGAAAATGATCACTCCCGAGCGGGACATCATCCACTGACCAAGCACAGCGATGACTGATCTGGGGACTACACAAGGTAAGATCTAAAACTGATTTGTTTCCCGAGGGTAGCGTTATATGTGTCGAAGAACCTGTGTTTAGTAAACACAGCGAGTTGTCGATTAAAAAGGCTTCCAAATGTCTACCACGGGGGTTGGAAGTGATAGAACCCCAGAGTATGAGAGTTAAATTCGCCCGAAAGTAAAACGGGAGGAGGAAGCTCCAGCATAAGACTCCTGAGCTCCGCAGAGGGAAAAGCCTCTCCTGGGGGAATATAAATTGAACATAATGATACAACAATATGGTGAATATTAATACGTACGGCTGCAGCCTGTAGTGTTGACTGCAATGCTATTTCTCGAGAAGGTGTTCCATTGTGTGCCAACATTACCCCACCGTGTGCAACGGTATCAATGCTTGAATTATCTTTCCGGAATACAGAATATCCTTTAATGGAACACTGGATACCAGTCGACAGCTTCGTTTCCTGAAGCCCTACAGCAATAGGCCGTTTATGATATAAAACCCTCTGCAGGTCAGTAAAATTCGCTCTAAATCCACGAATGTTCCACTGTAAAACTAAAGGCGATATGATGGTGAGTCAAGGTAAAACTGGAAGTGTCCAAAAGTGCTACTCGGAGGGTTTCAGGTTACTCATAGAGTGGCCAAGTGAGGTCGTTCTCGGTCGCGACCGCGGCGAGCCGTCCCCGGGAGGGGTTGCTGACCACGGTAGCCCTCGCTTCTGAGGGACGCTCAGCTGCGACGGGGGCGGGGGAGGACCCTTATCGTGCGGCATAACTGGTTCTCCCAGCGGTGCCTCCACTCGCCTTCGAGGCGTTGGCGTGGCCGAAGTTGCGGGAGGGGCACCTTCCACACCTTTGCCCTTCGCCCGCGTCTTCTCCACTTGAGCCAGTCGAGCCCTCTTCGCCTCGCAAGCGCGTCTTTCAGCTTCCTGATATTGCAAGCTGATGTCGGAGATTGGAATTCGTCGGGAATTACGGGACGGCGATGCAGGAGCGGACGTGGAAGCTGAGGGTGAGGGAGGTGGAGGAGGTGCGGAAGTAGTGGTGATTGAACGTGAGGGGGAGGGATGGCTCACGGGAAGGGAAGACGGGTCAGGCAGGGAGGAGTGGAGAGGAGGGATTTGGAGGTGGTTGCAGTGTGTGTAGGTGAGGGAGGATGGGGGGGGGGTGGAAGAAGGACGGGAAGTGGGAGACGGGGATTTCAAGGTGGGGATTGTGGTAGACGGAGAGGGGCTAGGATTGGGTGGAGAGGGCCGAACAGGCCTCTTAGAGCGCTGAACCTGGGTCCACTCTCCCCCATTCGACGTTGGTCGGGGCGACGCATCTGGTAAGTAAACACCGCATCCACTAGTGGCAGATGGTGCTTCCGCCGCTTCGGCGACGTGTTGAACAAGCTGCCCTTGTCCCTCGGGCGACGCAAGGCACACCAAAAGATCGGAGCAGTATTGTTAGTTGCGAAATTAGCTCGGAGATGTTGGGCTGTGTGTGTTGGGAGCATATCAGAAGTTCCTTTTGAGTGTATTTTGCCATTGCAGGGTTCAGTTTTTCCGCTGCTGCGTAAGATATTTTTGGGTGAGTTCTTTCATAGAGTTCACGGGCCTCCCGAAATGTGATCTTGTTTGTACATTTTAAAGTAACTTTCTCTTTCTCTTTCAAAAAGATGGGACTTGAACGATCGCAAGCCGCGTGGGGTTTCTGATCAGGGCCGCAGTTTGAACATTTTGGACATTCAGCCTCATATTTTCCTCCCGCATGGTCCACCGACCCACATCTACCACATGTCTCGCGATTTCGGCAGTGTTGTGTCGTATGTCCAAATCTGGAACAACAAAAACACCGCATGGGATTTGGGACATACATACGCACCTTCACGCAAACGTATCCAACGAATATGAATTCGGGAAGATCAGGGGAGATAATGTTAATATGAAGTTGTTCGTAGGTTGAGTTTCTTGGCCCTTTCTAATAGTGATCCTTCTCGCACCTACCACTCCCCATTCTGCCAGGCCATCCACAATCTCATCATCGGACACGTCTCTCAGATCACAACAATTGATGACCCCCTTCGAGTAGTTTTTGGTATTGTGAGGTCCAACGTCGATGGGTACAATGACTATTCGTCTGCAAATTTTATGTCGTACACTGTAAGTTAGTTCGGTTGCGCTCATCGCCCTGCTTGCATCGTCAGTATTTCTAAACTCTTTCTATTCCACCATCCCTAAGTTTCTCGCACCTGAGCACCGCTTCCAACCTGTCGCATGCTTCCTTTCTCTGAAACGGCGTGAGCCGCGAAAGACTCCTTTCCTCATCCAATGACGTCATGACGAGGATACGAGGAGCGGGAACACAAACCAAGGGGCCGGTCCCTATACGCGTCACGCATGGATTTCTGATGTGTCGGCTTGTCTAGCTAGTCTAGCTAGTCTAGGAGCTATACGGGGCAGGCGGCGCCTTCGCCCGGCCGGGAGAGAGAGAGACTCACCACCCCGACCGGGATCCAGCGCCGCCCACCCCTTGACCCCTGCCGGCCAGGCCGGCGGGCACTGGGCCAGGGCCCAGACCTTCGGCCTGAGACGACATGTCGCTTGGCCCGTATGGGGCCCTACGGACCCGCCCACCCCTCCGGGATATTAGGACCAAAGAGGCGTGTTGGTCCCCCGTCACAACTAGCACCGTGCGACGGGGGACCTCAGCCTCCAGGACTCCGTCAACCCCGGGGGGCGGGCCGAGGGGGCGCGACTACCACAATAAAACTGAGCTGGAGGGCAGGATCGGGGAAGTTGTCCTGCCTGCTCATAGTAGGGATAGTTGGTGTTGCAGGGCCAGGTGAAGGACATGGGTGTTGAGATGAGGTGGGCATTGGAATGGGAGCGTATGGATGGAAGGACGAGTAAGGCACTCTTAGTCTCACCCCTCACCAGTAAGATGGGCGCCGGATCATTGGGACACGCAATCCCCCCACCACGGAAAGGTGGTGCCTCGTCAGGGGGAGGGGGAGGGGGAGCATCGTGGAGTGTGCCAAGTCAACCAGCTCTTCGTGGCCTCTCATCTCCCTGCGGCTGCTCGTGGCAGACAACAATGTCATCGTGTGGTACAACCGCATGGTCAGCTCTGTGAGACTCTGCCGCCCCCATTTCACTGCGGTTCTGGAAAGAGCATCTTCCCACACGGCGAAGATCAGTCACCAGCATGAAGAGATAGCCTAATTGCAGCCGCTGGGCATTGAATCTGTTGTCTCCAATAGCATCTACATGACCATGGGGGACCGCGAGGTGACCAACGCGCCCATCGACATCAAGTCGCCGCAGACCTTGAGCATATGCGGCACCCAGCCAGTTGAACAATCTCACTGCGTTGTTTACCTGGGCAGTCCTGAACCAACGATGCGGCATCGGCCCGCTGTACTGCTGGATCCGGATCTATGAGGCACCGCTCCACATCGCCCACCTCCTGGAACTGGACGTGTGGCTGGTGCGGGGGGGGATGACAGGCGGAAAATGGAACGGGCCGAAGAAGACGTCCAGAGAAAGATCCAGCAGCCGCTCAGACTCCGAGTCGATGAGACCACGGTAGGTGGAGGCGGTAACTCGAAAGATAGGCATGTTGCCAGTCTCGCCTAGTGCTCAGTGGAGACTTTCGCACCGACGTCAGTGAACAGTGTGTGTGTGTGTGTGTGTGTGTGTGTGTGTGTGTGTGTGTGTGTGTGTGTGTGTGTGTGTGTGTGTGTGTGTGTGTGTGTGTGTGTGTGTGTGTGTGTGTGTGTGTGGGCGCGCGCGCGGAAACATAACTCATAGATATACAATGGTGCCGCTAACCGCATCGTCATATTAGCGAATTCACGAACGTCCGCCCAAGGAGGCCCCACACTGACTTGATAGCGTATTCGGCGTCGTAGCAGCGTCCGTGCAGCTCTCGGTACAGCTGCTGAACCTCCGCGCGGCGCTCCACGGCCGGCGGTAGTGATTTGCGCACGTGCTCCTGGATGCGGTACAGCGCCAGCGACGGCTCGTTCACCAGAATGTGCATGCTCTCGGAGGCGCGCTCGGTCGCTGCGGCAGGTGCGACGTGGTGACGTGGGACGGTGGTGATGGGGCACATTCTGGTATCCGTGGGACTACCCCATGTAAAGCCTGCTATGTAAGAAATCAATACAAATGACTACGACAAGACAATTGCAGGAGATTTAGTTAGGAAACCCATCTAAACCGCATATCTTTTAAATCTATGTTGCTATATTAATTTTTGAGATAATTGTCAGAAAATGGGGTGTCAAAGAGATAATTCGCATCCAATGGTGTCATTTTGTGTAGGCTGCTGCTAACACCAGGGCCTCCTCTAAGGAATTTTCACTTGGTGGGATTTCTTGCTCATACCTAATCAGCCCAATATGGCGATGTAACTCAGATGTGACCACATGATAATTATCACCATCAGCTTTTTTTTAAATGGAAATGTAATTCAAAGGTACTACGAAATCGCATTGAAAAGCACAAAACGGTGTTTTTGGAGTCACAACGAGGAAAACAATTATTATCTCCGAATTCGATTGATCCCAAATTTCCATGATTAGTTAGTTAGTTATTTGGGCTTTAGGGCGCTTCGACCAGAATTGATCATTCACGCCCACAAATTTCCATGATCAACTCCAGGATTCCAAAATATTTATTTCACCCCGACCGCCGGCGATTACCAATAACGCCCTGGCCAACAAGCGACCGCTCGATCGGCATTCACATCCCGCCACACAGCAGGCAGATTACAGCTACAACGGATGCCCACGTCGTCCCCACAAACGGCCCAGTCGGTTGTCCAGCGCCGTGTCAGAACTCGGAGTGCGCCATTATCGTCTCAATCTCTCTGCACGCGCACGGCACGCATCACGGTTTCCGCCCGGGAGGCGCCCATGAAGTCCCAGCCATGATCCCGCCCATTATCCTTACCCAGCTTCACCTGAGACCACCACTTAGCATAACAACAATTTTTCAACAGACATAATAGCTTTGGGGCTCCATCGAGCATTAGGACAGAAAAGGATGTATTTTCTTTATGGGCCGAAAAAAATGGACAAATATGGACAAATGGACTAGCAAAATGGACTAAACATACATCGGCGAACGCTACCATGACGGACGTCACATTATCTCAGTCTGACGTCACATCAATCCCAGTCGAAAACTACCATGCGAATTTGCACTTGTACTCGTCTTGAATCTCTAACGTGTATTGCTTTGCCATTGACTGGGATAATTATGATGATCAGTGACGCAGCCATGGCTTTCCAAGGGGGCCGGGCCGACCCCTCCCCCAAAACAAATGTGAAGTGTGAAGAAACGAACAAGGTCTCCGGCGCATGAAGTGCGCCGAAAATTTAGGGTTTGCGCGGTAAGAATCTGAAAATTTATCGTTTGATCTAGTGTATTTTTGGGTGCTAAGGGGGCAGACACCTTGGCTGCCCCCTGATGATGATGAGAGTAGGAATGATGATTACGACGTTGCTACTTGGAACATAAAACGAAATGTGTACTGATACTAACAGTGGGTACACCGATCGATCTCACATGGAATGCCGTAACTTTTGACGTAATTTGTGAAAAGGCGAATATATAGCGATCGACACATTTTGGTAAAAGAATATCTCAAAGCCAAGGCGCCTTGATCTACCTCTGATCGAAAAATAACTTCTACACTCAGATGTATGCCACATACCGTCATTTATGTTCATACATGAGCGAACAAGCAATAATTGAATAATTATATGCACCCACAGAACCAACGTGGGCTCCATCATACCCACTCTGCATCCACAGTATGTCAGCAAGTACGGTCACCATGCAAATCATCAGCTGAAAATCTGCACAATAGTCTCATATGAGGTGCTGCAACGTTTGAGGGTAATACTCGAATACACTGAAGGGATCAGAAGACACACAATTGCATGAACTACGGATTTTAAACCCAAATTCTCACCCACCTTGGACGCGCCACTGGGAAGCATAAGAACTACCAATTATCAAGTCATCTAACCAACTGAATTGGAAGGAGAGCGTAGGATGAAGATAGCCTGGTGTTTCAACATTGGACGCATGTTTGATGAATAACCGTGAACATTTGTAAAGATACAGATTGTTGAAGCAAAGCATGCAACGATGTGATAAAAACTCAAAACATTTTTGAACATACCTACAAAGCTTCGCTCCAGAGCCTCCACGAGCAAAGTAGTTAAAAAATTACGCCCTATATAAAACGTATTTAAAGGCAAAATCACCAAGTTTCACGATGATCACTTCAAGTATCAAGGTGCCAAAAATCACAGGGGGCTGGATACTTTGTGTCCGTCCAATAATAGTGTTAAAGCGTCAGCTTATAAGGTTAGTGACATCGCATGCTATCAAATAGGTTACTGCCACTTGTGGGAACAGAAACACAATTTCTGAATACTGACCATATTGGACCTTAAATAGGTCAATGACAACAAATGTCATTACAAAAAAGCATGCGATTAGCACATCCTGCACCTAAATAATGCATGGACTCAGTTACGGATAAGTTTGACGCAGGAAAACCAAAAATATTGTATTTCCTTCACAAGATGGCATAAAGGATACACTTTTATATCGGTAGTTTGATATGACCTGGTACAAGGATTAACTTCAAAATAAGACCGATCAAACAATATATGAATGGCGAAACTTCTAAACACTTATGTTATAGCTTATGGATTATTGTAGCTTATGGATTATTGTTGCAAACGTCGCGGCATGGGGACGGAATCTGCCCGTAAAGCGATGGCCAAACACCTTTTACTTCACCAGATAAAAGGTCGGCGTGCCGCAACCCTTGGTTTTGTGTCGAGTGACTCTAAATTGTGCAAGTACTCGAAACTTCTTTTCAAAACAGACGAACAGCACCTCTGAAAACTGGTCACGGTTACAACGTTGCATGGGAACACATATTTTGAATAAGGAAAAATCCACTGTTCTAGTTTTTATATTAAGAACTGTAGAACTAGGCATGTTCGTACACTGTGCTCATTGTGTAATGGCACACAAATAATTCCAATTGAGTCTCACCCTTCTTGGACCGGACATCCAGGTGCGCGTCAGGCGTCGCTGAAACGAAAACAAAGACAATAAATATTAAACTGCAAGCTAAGGTCACCACTAATTTAATTTTAACCGGCCAATGACTAAGATGGGTTGCAGTGGAAAATGCATTGGATAGCCCCATCAACTTGCCTGGTGACCTTGGGTTCCACGTATCAGATTGCAACTGCCATACATATCACTTCATTATGAGATAACAAACATGGGCGGCGGAACCGATGGGGAGCTGTGGTACTGTAACCCATTCAGTGGTAAAGCATGCTCTGACTCATATGCCATGACTGCAAGTGAACGGCTTCGAATGTGGCCTGCGTACTCTCGTACTAAAGCCGGATGTTCCGTCGCCAGTAGTCTTGGATGCACACATTTTTTACACCTCATCTCGGGGAGAAGCATCCAAGCCAACTTCAGTTTGAAAGAAGATTCAAGCGGAATATCTGTACTAGAAACAAGATAATGTGCTAAGTGAGAAAAAAAAACAGCGAAGACTCAGAACATTAGCTGCATGATCGTCTCTCCTAGACTGAAAAAAGTTGCGATCAGAAGACAACTGTGAGAAGTGCTATTCGAACACTGATATATCTGATATTCGAACAATGTCATCTGATATACGTCCATGGTTAGTTAGTTAGTTATTAGGGCTTTAGGGCGCATCGACTACATCGGTCATGTAGCGCCCAGAGATATACGTCCATAATCTGGTGCATCCAATATCCCTCACGCCAACAAATATATATTATGGTATACGTTCACAATCTGGTGTATCAATAACGTGAACAGTCAATTCAATCTAATGAAATTTATGCTGGGTTAAATATGACGAGAAGTTTATGTCCCCCAAACAATATGTTCAATATGTTCCCAGTATGTCTGTTCAAGTTAATGCCACCCAAACATGATATTCCCACAGGGACGTACATAGATAGATAGATACAGATAGATACAGATAGATAGATACAGATAGATAGATAGATAGATAGATAGATAGATAGATAGATAGATAGATAGATAGATAGATAGTGATGTATGTGATATATATATATATATATAGATATATATATATATATATATATATATATATATATATATATATATATATATATATATACACATATATATATATTACACACCTCACTGACATGCAACACGACATAATTAACGAGAATATCGGAATGACTTGCCTGTACTCCTTAGGTTCGTGTACAACTCTTGGACCGTTTAAGACGATCAGTACCATCTAACACTGTTATGGGCGCTGTATGACCAACGCAGTCGATGCGATCCTAAGCCTAAATAACCAACCAACACGCTACATTGTTCATGTTTTCCGCTATCCGTGATATATATATATATATATATATATATATATATATATATATATATATATATATATATATATATATATATATATATATATATATATATATATATATATATATATATATATATATATATATATATATATATATATATATATATATATATATATATATATATCACCGATATATATATATATATCGATCGGAATATCGGAATATCGGACGAGAATATCGGAATGACTTGCCTGTATTCCTTGGGTTCGTGTCAACTCTTGGACCGTTTAAGACGATCAGTCCATCTACACGTTATGGGCGCTGTATGACCAACGCAGTCGATGCGATCCTAAGCCTAAATAACCAACCAACACGCTACATTGTTCTGTTTTCCGCTATCCGTGATATATATATATATATATATATATATATATATATATATATATATATATTGTCATGTATCCGTATATATATATATATATATATATATATATATATATATATATATATATATATATATATATATATATATATATATATATATATATATATATATATATATATATATATATATATCACGGATAGCGGAAAACATGAACAATGTAGCGTGTTGGTTGGTTATTTAGGCTTAGGATCGCATCGACTGCGTTGGTCATACAGCGCCCATAACAGTGTTAGATGGTACTGATCGTCTTAAACGGTCCAAGAGTTGTACACGAACCTAAGGAATACAGGCAAGTCATTCCGATATTCTCGTTAATTATGTCGTGTTGCATGTCAGTGAGGTGTGTAAATTGCTCTGAAGGCATCGGAAAGAAAGCGAAAAGGCTGTCCCGAAGTTACCGCACGCGAGTGGTCACCCAAGGGATCGCGGAGTGACAGCGACCGCACGACTCCAAAACGGCGTCTGCGATCATCGGCGAGCAGAGGGCATGAAACCAAAACGTGACGCACTGGCAGCGGTGCGTGACATCGAGGGCAGTTTGGCCTATCCGCTCCCCTGAGCAGATGGTGGTGTGTTGCGTGAGTGTGCCCAAGCCGAAGGCGGCAGAGGACGACCTCGTCTCTCCTTGTCCTGCGGTAGGACGAGGTCCACTCTCCTAGACGTGGTTTAATCGTGTGTAGTTTGTTGTCCTGCAGAGTGTTCCAGATATTCTGCCATTTTCAATAACAAAAGCCGTGATTGCACGGTGATATTCCCTAGCGGGGAGCGGCATAGACCGGCGGCATGGGGTTTGGGCTGCACGTTTCGCAGCGGCATCCGCTGCCTCATTACCCACGATGCCGACGTGGCTCGGAATCCAACAGAGGATAACATCCCTTCCAGCTGGAGGCAGTGATGTGAGACGTCTCCTCAGAATATCCTGTACAATGGGGTCAGTGGTTTTAACTGCCTTAGCGCACAAAGACTGCTGAGAGAATCGGTAAAAATGACATGCGAGGCATCCCGCCCTACTTCAATAAAACTGAGTGCCTTGATGATGGCAACAAGCTCTGAGGTGCATACCGTTGCATGGGGTTGAAGAGAGAAAGACCGCGATATGGAACCGATAACAAATGCACCGCCAACACCAGCATCAGTCTTCGATCCGTCTGTATATATCGGCATGTATCAGTCATAGGAGGCTATGTGCTCTAGAGCATGCGAGCGACGACCGTGTTGTGTTGCATGTGCCTTCTTTACCACGGAGAGCGACATGTCAATTGTCGTATGGGCCACCTGCAAAGGCGGTGGTTGTCGAAAACCGAACCGCATCATTCCCCGCAATCGGATATCGCTATCCTCGAAGAGTCTGCGCATTCTGATGCAAAAGGGGGTGCCATGCATAATGCGCGCTCGTCCAAATGTTGCAATCAAGCGATGGGAGAATACATACGCATACGCAAGATGACCGGGGAATTGGCGCACTTTACAGGCATAGCGCATCCCGAGCATTTCGCGACGGAGCGAGAGTGGTGGCTCGCGGGCTTCAGCCAGAAGGCTCACAGAAGGTGAGGTGCGGAAAGCGCCGGTCACAATTCAGAGCGCCGAATGGTGAATCACATCCAGTGATCGCTTGCTTGTTGTACAAGCGCTGTCATATATAAAACATGCGTAGCCGAGTTTTGAACGCACGAGAAAACGGCACAGCAGGAGCATAGTTTTCCTTCTCCTCCGTAGGACGTGCGCGCAACCATCTTCAGTAGGTTTAGCGATGTAAAACATTTATGTTGAAGTGTTTTAAAATCTTACTTGTAACTAAGACGGGCGTCAAAAATAACTCCTAAAAACCTGGCAGCGCGCTGAAATGGAATTGGCTCCCCATACAGCTGGAGAGCAGGGTCTGGGCAGCTTCGGCGGCGCCGGCAGAAATGCATTCCAACAGTTTTTGAGATGGAAAACCGAAACCCGTTCTTGGAGCTCCACCTCTCCAAGCATGTTACCGCCAACTGAAGCTGTCGTGCCATTGACAGTGCACTGGATGTGCAGCACCAAATCGCGACGTCATCCACGAACAGTGATCTGCCAATATTTCGTGGAAGAGAGTCGCAGATATCATTGATCATGATAGCGAACAGCGCCACGCTTAATACACTACCCTGTGGTATCCCTTCCATTTGTGGGTATCTGTCTGACAGACGACTTCCGATCCGCACACGAAAGAAGCGCCTGGACAGAAAGTTCTGGAGAAAGAAGCCCATAGATCCACGAATTCCATACCTGAAAACTTCCATCCCGATGCCGTAGCGCCAGGTGGTGTCATACGCTCCGTGAATGTCAAAAATACTGCACCAATATGACGATTTTCCTGAAACGCTGCCTGTACCACGGTATCAAGAGCTAAAAGGTGGTGAACGGTGCTGCGGTTTTTCCTAAAACCACACTGCGCGTTGTTTAAAATGCCATGTCGTTCAAGAAACCAGGTCAAACGCATGTTTACCATCTTCTCCATGAGCTTACAGAGTGATGATGTCAGTGATATTGGTTGGTAGCTCGCCGGGTCTGCACTGTCATTTCCGGGCTTTAAAATTGGGATCATAATGGCCTCATGCCAAGTGGGTGGGAAATCCCCATTCTCCCACAGCAGGTTTAGTGTTGCCAGTACGGCATCAAGTGTACATGATGGAAGATGCTTGAGCATGTCGTTGTGTATTAGGTCGTCGCCTTCGGATACGTTCAGAAGGGTCGCAATAGCGGAACGCAGCTCAGCCAGCGTGAATGGCTCGTTATAACTTATGCGCTCGGAAGTAAAAAAGTTCAGTGGCTGTCTCTCGCACATGGCTTTGTGGTGTGTGAATGAATCGTCATCACTGTAGCAACTACATCGGTTCGAGATTGTGCAAGCCATCTCAATGGCCACGTCGACCGGCTGGGTGATGTCTCGGCCGGCGACTCGTAGTACTGGCAGAGGTGTAGAGTTGTATTTACCGGCTATTCGCTGAAGTCTCGACCAGACCTGTGAGATGGGTGTGGAGCGACTCAGCCTGCTCACATAGTCCGGCCATGAATTACGCCTAGCTTCCCGGATAGTGCGTCGAGCATTGGCTCGAGCCTGCCGGAAGGCGATGAGATTCGCCGTACTGCTCCTTCGGTCAAAGGCTCTGTAGGCGCGTATTCTAGCCCGAATTGCCTGGCGACACTCCTCTGTCCACCAGGGAACGGGCGCACGACGGGGAGTGCCAGAGGTGCGAGGGATGGACTCAGTGGCGGTCTGTACGAGCAGGTTGGCGAATGCTTGCACCGACATAGGGGTGGCACCAGGCCTCACGGACAAAATCTCCTCTAGCCGAGTCTCGTATGCTGACCAGTCGGCCTTCTTAAAATTCCATCAACATGGTCGCGTCCCGAGTACTGCGCCATCCTCGTAATCTAGCCACACTGGAAAGTGGTCACTGCCTAGGGGGTCGTCGGCCACAGACCAGCTAAAACATTGTGCGAGTTGTGGGCTACACAAACTGAGGTCCAGAGCAGAGGTATGGCCCGAGGGCAGGGTAAGGTGAGTCGGTGTTCCAGTGTTTAGAATACATAGTGGTGCGTCGTGCATGAAAGATTCCAGACACCGACCCCGTGCGTTAACATCCTCGCATCCCCATGCCGTATGATGAGCGTTAAAATCACCCAGTATTAAGACCGGCGGGGGTAACTCGGACATCAAGCAGAGTAGTTCAGTTGACGGGAACCCCGCACCGCGCGGCAAGTACAGTGAGCAGATAGATATAGGACGGCGGTTAAAATGCAATCTTACTGCTACGGCCTGCAGCCTGCCGTGCAACACTAATCTCTCCGCCGCCACGTTATGGTGGACAGCCAGCAGTACTCCACCGTGCGCAATGGTGTCTGAGGGCATGTCCATTCGGAAGACTAAGTAGCATTTTAGGCTATAAATGTAGTCCGGCGTCACCTTGGTTTCTTGTAAACAGATGGCCGCCGGGCAGTGACGGTTTACGAGCACCTGGAGGTCTTCTGTGCTGGTTCTCAGCCCCCTACAATTCCACTGTAAAATGGACCGCAGTTCATCCATTTAAACCGGGTTAAAATCAGTATGGAAAATATCAGACAATATCACAGGCGGGGGAGTCTGAAACAAAAGGAGCTGCTAAGATCACCGTCAGTACACTATAAAGGTGGAGCCGACTTGGTGTCGACGGACGCCCTCGGGCGAGATCTGGGGTGTCCCCCACCGGGCGGTGATGGTGTACATGGGGGAGCTCGCTTACGCCCAGTCACGGGGGAAGGCCAGGGTGCGACTCTGTAGCCCCATAGGGTGGAATGGGGACGGGCCCATGACCCTCCCCGTATTTGGGGTACATTGGGGACTGGCTCTGGTACTTGGGGACGGTGGAGGTGTCGCCTTGGGAGGCTCCCCACCAACTCGGGCGCTCAGCGACGACTCCCTGGAACTGGTCCGTGCTGCCCGACCAGTCGCACCCATATCCGGCGCCCCCCCTGCGGACGTCGACCGGGAGACGTGGTCGGGCCGCCGGAGGAGCGACCACCGGGACTCGTCGAGAGGTCACGCCAGACTCCCCTGAACTAGTTGGTGGGGGTGGGAGAGTTGACGTGGATGGTACTGGGATGGGCTGGGCTGGTTTGGGATCGGTGGAGGTGGTGGGTAAGGATTCCAGGTGGTTAACGGAGGGCCTGGCGGGCCTCTTGGTTCGCTGGATTAGTTGCCACTTCTCCGGAGCTCTATCCGGAGAAGGCGGCGTCGCGACCTCAGAGGCCGGTGCCGGAGAAGCAGCACGCTTTTCTTCCTCTAGGGGTCTCACTCATCTGGTTTGGTGGTGTCGTTGGCGAAGCGACGGGGACGACGAAGGAGCGAAGGAGCGCACACAGTTGTGCGATCAGTCCGTTGGTTCTATTTTCCTCTATCTGGAATGGGACTGAGTGGTGTTTTTTACTTTTGACGCGTAGGATATTGTTGGGTTAGACTGGCCATAAATGTCCCGAACTTCACGAAAGGTTATTTTGCGGGCGTGCTTAATTGCGATGATTTCCTTTTCTTTTATGTAACCCGTACAGGTGCGGTCAAAGGAAGCATGAGGAACTTGTCCCCGCCCACAGTTTACGCAGTTGAGTGTCTCGGAAGCGCACTTACCACATGCTGGATGGTTCCTACAAAACGAGTTTGTGTGGCCGTACCTTTGGCATTTAAAATACCGCATCGGGTTGGGAAAGAATACTCGTACCTTGACACGCAGGTACCCCACTAGTATCTCAGATGGTAAGTCTGTGGTGTTAAAAGTTAAAATGATGTTGTTCGTCGTAATCATCTCTGCGCCTTTCCTCAACCTTCATCTTTCTCGCACCCGTGACTCCGAATTTGCACAACCCGTCAACGATCTCGTCCTCTGGCACGTCCCTCAAGTCATAGCAATTGATTATTCCACGCGATGTGTTCTTGGTTTTGTGCGGTTCTACTCGTGCTCTGACGGCACATGCGGTAGAGCCGACGCGCCGAATCGCCGATGATAGTAGCATAGCTGATGTTGCTGCGCCTGCTGTTGTCGTGGCCGTGATCGGGAACGACGGTTCCGCTGGCGAGGCCAGGAGTCATGGTCACAAATCTGCCAACTGTTGAACCACAGCCCAGCAACAGGTGATCAGTTACATGATGTTGATTTCATTGACAGTGATGTTGTTTTGAATTATGTCAGGAAAATAAAGCCAAACAAGGCAGCAGGACCTGATGGAATCTATGCTAGGGTATTGCGGGAAGCTGAAAAAGAATTGGCAATTCCACTCAGTATAATATTTTGTAGATCAGTTTCACAAAATGAAATTCCAACCGATTGGAAAAGGGCAAATGTAGTTCCTATTTTCAAGAAAGGAGAAAGAGGGAAAGTTGAAAACTATAGGCCAGTAAGCCTCACATCACTAGTCTGCAAGGTACTTGAATAAATTATCAAGGATAAAATAGTTAGTTTTCTGGAAGGAAACAGAGTGATTCAAGATACTTAACATGGGTTTAGAAAAGGGCGATCGTGTCTCACAAATCTCTTGGACTTTTTTAATTTTGCTACAGAACAATTTGATAAGGGAAATCAGGTTGATGTAGCATATCTTGACTTTAGCAAGGCCTTTGACAAGGTACCCCATAAACGGTTAATGATGCAGCTTCAGGCCCATGGTATTGTGGGTAACATCCAAAAATGGATAGGGTTGTGGCTTTCAGATAGACAGCAGAGTGATGCTAAATGGTACAAAATCATCATGGCAAAATGTTCTTAGTGGAGTCCCCCAAGGGTCAGTACTGGGACCACTATTGTTCATTATGTTTGTAAATAACATTGAAAGTGGCCTAAGCAGTAAGGTTTTGAAATTTGCAGATGATTTGAAGGTCTTTAGGGCAATAACAGGGCACAATGAGCAGGTCTTGCTGCAGAAAGACTTAGACGAGCTTGTGAAGTGGTCCGAAAAATGGCAAATGAAATTTAATTTTGATAAGTGCAAAATCATGCATGTAGGTAGGCAGCATATCAAGGCTCCATACTTGATGGGTGGCCAAGTACTATCTGTGACTCAGCAGGAGAAGGACTTAGGTGTTATTTTTAACACAAAATTGGGGACATCAGAACAGACCAAAGAAGCCAGGAAGAAGGCACTAAGAATGCTTGGGGCAATAAATAGGAATGTATCATACAAAAGTGAGGAAGTCATGAGGAAGCTTTATTGTGCATGTCAGGCCACATCTGGAATATTGTGTCCAAGCTTGGTCCCCTAGTTATGAAAAAGATTGTTGGCTTTTAGAGAGAGTACAAAAGAGGGCAACAAAAATGGTGAATGGTATGGGCAACCTGGCATATGAGGAAAGATTGAAGAAATTGAATATGTTTTCACTTAGATATAGAAGGCTGAGAGGAGATCTCATCGAGGTCTTTAAATTTGTTCATGGTCAGGAACAGGGTTATCTCAGGGAACTGTTTGAATTTAACAGAAATGATGCAATTAGAGGTCATCAATTCAAAATTAAAGTTAATCACAGCAGGACAAGGTTAAGACAGTCCTTCTTCACCAACAGGGTAGTAGAACACTGGAACCAGCTGCCAGAAACCATTGTCAGTAGCAACACACTAAACATCTTTAAGAACAGCATAGACAATCATTATAAGAATAGGGGACTTGTTTTTCTGTATTCCAGGGAGAGTTGATCAACACATTTGATGGACAACTGGTTCAGTGTACAGAGTGCAACCAAGAAGGGCCCTTGTGGCTCATAGTTGCACTGATCTTTTATGTCTTTATGTCACCCGTCCTTGTTCCCGGGCGATCGCTGAGGGCTGTCTCCAGGCGACCGACGGCGGCCGTCAGCACAGTCACCATGCCTTGGAGAGCAGTCAGCGCGCTGGTGTCGGATGACATCTGATTCATTGATTATTTGGGTTTAAGGGCGCGCCGACTGCAGGGTCATTTGGCGCCCATGTCGGATGACATCGCCGTGGCCGGAGCAGTCAGAACAGGTGGGCAGGTTGCTCCGACTGTTGCCACCATGCTAGTGCCAGAAGCCTCAGGAAACCTGTCTGCGGCTGTGGCCAGCGTATTTAAAGGCGTGTCTTCCGGAAGCAGGGCCAGCGCTGCTCGGGCCACCTGTGGCAGCCGCTGCAGGAACAACGTCCTGAGCAGCTCGCAGTCAATCCCCTGCGGCACCCAGCTCAGAGCGCATCCTCAGAAGCAGCTGTGATGGCTTCTTGTCTCCCAGCTGCTGATGCCACAGGAGAGCCTCCAGGCGGCTGGCTCGGGAGTGCGCCAACCGGTTTTGCAGGGCCGCCGTGAGCGCAGAGTAGATTCTTGGCTGTGTGGTGATTATATCCCTGACCTGGGTGGCGACTGGTAGCGGGAGGTTGGCCACCAGCAGGTCAAACTTCACTGCATCGTCGCTGATGCCAGCCACGCGGCACGCAAATATGACTTGGCATACAATACCAGTTTATTGCATAGGTATTTTTTTCACGCTATCCCGTATATAGGTAGATAACCAAATAATAAAGGTACAGTCATAAGTACGCCATGGGCTCAAAGTTGAGTCTGAAAGACATCAAGAGCATTTTAAATGACAATAAGTCCATGACAGATTTTGACATCCTACTGTGCCCGTTTTGACATCTCACACCCAACACAAAAAAAATATTGTAGCTGGGCCAGCATCACACTGATCTCCCCATCCAGAAAAAACGGTAACCTGCATCACCGGGAGACCTCCATCCAGTGAGCCTAACTCCAAAAGTCCTGGAAAGGAAAGGTTCGTGGTACCACTGATACCTATAAGACATAAAATAATCGATCATCAAGTTTCAATATAGGAGCATCAAAGGCTGCTCTATCGCGTTCTACCTGATATGGCTACTGCACAACATGTTGGTCGAACTAGACAAACCTGGGAAACTCTTCTCCATCGTCATGCACGACTTTCAGGAGTTCGACTTCATCGACCACATGAGTCATCAAGAACTTCCTGGCGATGGGACTGAGCCCCAGTACACCAGGTGGGTTTGCTCATTCCTGAATGAGTGACAACAAGGGGCAATATGCCAGATAGAATACTCCAAAGCTGGAAACCTATCACGTGCGGAATCCCACAAGGCACCCTGCTGGGGTCCGTCGCCTTCCTCGTGATGGTGAATGTGGCAGCCTCAGACACCAAAAATATCATCAAATATATCAACGATCTGGCAATTTCTGAGGTATGTCCCATCGAACAAGTTGCTGCAAGCCACAACCGATGCCCTCTGCGAGTGGCCCGACAGGAGCAGGATGGACCTCACCACTTTTTAAATTCATTTTCCAGCCTGTTTGCAAAGGAAAGACGGGCAACTTTATCAATTAAATGGGTGCAACATGCCTCTGTGCAAACTTCACCTGGATCCACACTTAACTGGTGGACCCAGGACTGAAATACGATTAGGTAGCACATAATACGAAATGGAATGAGGATTGGGTCTAGAAATTCAAACTAGCAGAATATTAGTGTTCCCACTATAATGGAACACAGATGTTGATGAACATATGCTCAGGTGACCCGAAGACCCGTGGGGAGCATCAGCGTTGAACAATTACTGAACTTACACTCACCATCAAATTCTCCTCCCTTCATGGCTTGACGGTGCACAAGCCAAATTAGTCAAGAAAAGCTTGCTGATCAGAAACAGTACACTTCATTGCATGCCAGCGGCATGGAATGCCAGTCTGACATAAAACTATATTCTGAAACCAAGAGATCTTGTCAGCCTCATCTTGATCATGCACCCTTCTTTAGGATTCTTAAATGCTACAAATGGTAGGACTCTTAGGTGGCATGTTTCTGATCGTTGAATATCATTAAAAAATGTTGAATTGGCAAATGGTAATGGTGATGATTTTTGGATTAAGGTGGCAACATTGTGAGGTCAAACTCATACATACCTAGGTAGGTAGGTAGGTGGTATATGGGGACTGCTCCATTTGCAATTATATCCCATTTAAAGCTGCACATTAGTACAGAAGTTCACACAAGTATGAACTGCAATTAACTATATAATCAAAAGTTTGTAATTCGTGCTGAAGCACAGTATGAACAAAGGTTGCCAGATCAAATTAAAGTTCACCCAAAGCTCTTCCATGCATACATAAGAAGGAAATAAGTTGGATGCCCAGGAATAGGATCACTTAGCCTTGCAAATGGAACCATCTCTGGTGACCCCATAGTTATGACTGAACATCTGTCCAATGAATTCTCTTCTGCATACAGTTGGACTGACCCACACAATCCATTCTCACACCAGTGAAAATAAGGGAATATACCAAGGAATGAGCTTGCTACTCTGGATCTGCAAACAAAAACCCTGACAACTTTGGATCCTTCATCAATAATGGTGGAATATGATGTTTATCCTTACCTGATTCATCCTCACTGTTCCAGTGCCCTAGCATATCTTCTGTACTTGATTCTATGCCACTCCTTAGATGAAGAAAGACTGCCAGAAAATTGGAAAAGTCGCATGTCATACCATCTTCAAGAAAGGAACCATATATGGCCAACTAACCTATAGGCCAAAGAAGTGACATTGGCACTATAGCAGGTTTTGGAGATGTTGATAACCAAGCACCTACAAGCCCACCTGGACAACTGTTCAGTGGCTGTCCCAGACACAGTTTGGGTTCCATTCAAACAATTCCATAATGGATCAGTCTTTGGTCGAAGGGCCCTTAAACTCAATTAACTAACTAACTAATGGATCAGTCACTACCGGTCTATGATAAGATAGCAAGGTATGTTGATGGTTGATATGTAGTTGACCTGATACTATTTCAATTCTCCAAGACATTTAGACATAAAGACATAAAAGATCAGTGTAACTATGAGCCACAAGGACCATTCTTGGTTGCACTTTGGACACTGAACCAGTTGCCCACCAAATCCGTCGATCAGCCCTCCCTTGAATACCGAAAAGCAAGCCCTCTTTTATTATGAGTATCTATGCTGTTTTTAAATATGTTCAGTGTGCTGCTACTGACAATGCTTTCTGGCAGCTGGTTCCAATGTTCTACCACCCTGTTCGTGAAGAAAGACTGTTTTAACATTGTCCTGGGCTTGCGGTTCACGCAAGTTCACGTTCACGGGGCTTGCGGCTGTCTGCGGTCGCTGCGGCTCTCGTGGTCAAAGGGGTGGAGCTTAGCCGTGACCAATCAGCAGTGAGCAGGATGACGTCACGTCGTCTGCGGCCGCCGCGGTTCCTGCGGTCGCTGTACCACCGACCGCAGCGGCCGCAAGATTGAGAAGGCTCATCCTGGCGCAATGGTGCGTAATTATGCGCCGTTGAAAGATGGGTTGAGTAGTTCACTGTGATATGTATGATTTTGTGCAGGGCACCAAGTAGTGGAATTTTCTGGTGTTATGCAAAAAATGTAGGTGGTGCTTTTCCATGGCATTGTAGTTTCTGGTGGTGCTTTTCCATGCATCTCTATAGGCACCAATATTGAGTGTGAAAGCTAGGTGTTGTTCAGCCACTTTTATGTGTAGCACTGAAGCACCAACTGTTATTGAAACTCCACCCACGGAGCAGTGTCAGGATTAGTAAAACAGCTGGTTTCAGGATGTTTGGCGTCCAGAATATTAAGAAAGAAGATAGAATAAAAAAATAGGATATTCTTTCACTTTTCTCATCGGTATGTTGAATGGTGGGTAGTATTGTGCTTTAAGGTATTCAAGAAGCAAGGTTTGCACACATTTTACCTTCATAAAGCAAGCAAAGGGGTAGATTAGGCAGTGCATTTGTTCTTCAAGGTATTTTTTTAATTCCTCGAATTTTTCCAATGCAATGCTTGTGAATGTAGTTGACATGTGACCACTCATTTTCTCTGCAAGTGCTTGCCTTTCAGTTGGCAGGCAAAATAACACCCAAAATATGGCATTGAATTGGGTAATATAGCATGGCATATGCCCCATTTTTTTTAAAAATCTGACTACCCAACCTACCTACCCGAACCTCTAGTGCTAGCGAACCTAGCTGAACCCTGCATATAATGGTTTTACCTAGCCTATAAAAAAAATGTACCTAGCCTGACCATCTGGACCTAACTACCTAACCATAGGGGATGAGAAGTCTAGGTGTAAGTTACCCATTTCACAATCAAAAGATTGTGGGTTTGCATCTCGCCTGTTGCTACTCTTTGCCCAACGCCAATCAGTGTGAGAGATTGGTGATGCTACATAACTCAATGGCTGAAGTGTTGTAAAACCAATAACCAACTACCTAACCATGAAGAAAAAAAGACATTTTTCATAAAAGAAAGCATGTCAAAATTACAAAACACTTGTACTGCTAACTAACCAACCAACTAACATACATGCTTGCTTTATGGAGGTAAAATGTGTATACAGATTTTTCTTGTGAATACCCTAAATAAAGCACAATAATAACAACTAGACTAGGTTTATTTAGGTTGGATTCAGTTCTTTTAAGTTCAAATAGTGATAAGAAATAATTTGTCCAAATAGTGGGTTTTTCATAAACTGGGGTTTTGTTAGGTTTTGTTATGCTATAGTTTACCTCATTTGATGTGCTATGTAATGCTTAACCCATAGCCACTTTTTGGTGTTTTTTTGCTTGCCAACCGAAAACTGAGCACTTGTAAAGGATATGATCACAATGGTCACATCATCTTAACTGCATTCATAAACGGCATTGGGAAAAATTGTCAATATTTTTTTTAATCCCTAAAGCACAAATTTACTATGATATTTGATATCATAGTAAATCATAGTAAACTGCTCTGTAACAGTGCTCAAAATTTGTCAGACAGTATGCACTAAACTCCTGATGTTGAGGGTTTGAATACAAAATATCTTCCTTCTTTGATTACAAATTATCTTCATCTCAACTACCATAATTAGAAAGTATGGCACTGATATCTCAGCACAAATTAGAAAGACAATGGACTAGACTTGTTGAAGCTGACCTAGCAACCTCTTTTCCTGCCATTTATTTGGGGAATCACATAAAAGCAAGGTACCTATTTCACTATATAAAATCACTCCTCATCTTCAATATAGCAGATCATACTGACTCCTTTTGTAGTGTAATAATATTACATGACCAAACATCACTACACCAGTAGGTTTTATGTGATCCACCATCAGTAGGCTAGAGTAGGTTAGACTAAATTAACATAGGTTGGACAAAACCTTATTGGGGATGGTCAACAGATAAATGTGTAGATCTCTGCATGATCACAGCACAACTGAGCACAGCAAAATAAGCAATGCAACCAAATAAGCAAGATAGCAGCATAGGCAAACTAGGTGCACTGGAGGAGCAAGGAGCATGCACTGTTAATATGCACTTTGGATGGTATGATCATCTACTTGAGATTTGTCCATGGATTGCTCACTGGTGCCATTGCTTCTGCATAGATATAAGAGAAGATATATAACCAAGGAATAATTAAAAAATGAACAGATTGTGCAGAAAAGGGCCCATGGAAATGAACAAGTCTACCCTATTGTCTGGCAAGGGCTGTAAACACAGGTGTTGATCTCTGAAAATTATTGTGGCAGGACCCAATACATACAGACAATGGCAAGCCCAAATTGATTGGGGAGGAGGGGTGCACTCCATAGTGTCACATGTTAAAAGTTTAAGTGGTTAGGGACAAAATCACCATTCAGGGGGCACTGGCCCCCTCAAAAGTATACAAAACAACACCCCTGGCTGTGAAGGAAAGAGGACATGCCTCAGAGCTGGAATGGGCTGTCTGGACTGGAAAGGGCTGTACATCAACCTATTCTTCAACAATAGAAGCACCAAAATAAAGCAAATATTAACCTAACAGATAGAAAGCACAAGCCTAAGTCATCAAGTCATAAAGTGATCAGATTTAATAAGAGCCACAATGGTGGATCCAGGTTAAGCCTGTAAAGGGAAGATACCATAACCCTGGCAAAAAGACACTCAGACCCCAACCAGCACCACATCCCTAATTTCTTTGATTTATTTATTATTTGGGTTTAATGGAGTGTATGGAGTAATTGGCTACAGGGCCATTTAGCGCCCATATCCATAAGTTCAAAGAATCCATCTACCAACATACCACACCCTCATCAACGTCTATCTACCTTACATATACAGTCCTATTCGGCCGATCCCATGTAACACATGTGGCTTGAGTGCCTTACCAATAATTTTCAGACTCCATCCATGCCTCCTTTAAGGGGCCTGTATAGTTCACACCTACTTAGAATAAATCTCACCCCATCCACCACCACTTAGAACTCAAAAACAAGATTTTGCAGTCTAAAAAGAATCATCCACCCTATTTTTAAGCCTAATATTATAGGTATTTGGCAATTCATCGGCGTCGTCCACCTATCTTTTGTTTATAGATGTATGTCCTGCGCAAGATTTGATGCATGCTTTGACCGCGGCGGTGTTCAAGTGCGTCCCGCTGTTGATGACGTTTCGGTGGTAGGCGGAGCCTATTTTGACCGCAGACCCGCAGCGACCGCAGGCTCCGTGAACAGGGCCCGGATGTCATTAACTTTAATTTTGAATTGATGACCTCTAATTGCATCATTTCTGTTAAAATCGAACATTTCCCTAAGATATCCCTGTTCCTGACCATGAACAAATTTAAAGACCTCGATGAGATCTCCTCTCAGCCTTCTATATCTAAGTGAAAACATATTCAATTTCTTCAATCTTTCCTCATATGCCAGGTTGCTTATACCATTAACCATTTTTGTTGCCCTCTTTTGTACTCTCTAAAAGCCAACAATCTTTTTCATAACTAGGGGACCAAGCTTGGACACAGTATTCCAAATGTGGCCTGACATATACACAGTAAAGCTTCATGATGACTTCCTCACTTTTGTATGATACATTCCTATTTATTGCCCCAATCATTCTTAGCGCCTTCTTCCTGGCTTCTTTGGTCTGTTCTGATGCCCACAATTTTGTGTTCAAAATAACACCAAGTCCTTCTTCTGCTGAGTCACAGATAGTACTTGGCCACCCATCAAGCATGGAGCCTTCATATGCTGCCTACCTACATGCATGATTTTGCACTTATAAAAATCAAATTTCATTTGCCATTTTTTGGACCATTTCACAAGCTCGTCTAAGTCTTTCTGCAGGGAGACCTGCTCATTGTGTCCTGTTATTGCCCTAAAGACCTTCAAATCATCCGCAAATTTCAAAACCTTACTGCTTAGGCCACTTTCAATGTTATTTACAAATAAAATGAGCAATAGTGGCCCCAGTACTGACCCCTGGGGAATCCACTAAGAACATTTTGCCATGATAACTTTGTATCATTTAGCATCACTCTCTGCTGTCTATCTGAAAGCCACAACTCTATCCATTTTAGGATGCTACCTGCAACACCATGGCCCTGAAGCTACATCATTACCCATGCATGGGGTATCATTTTGGGGGACATGTCTAATCTGAATTTCCCTCAAGTAAGATTTGAACTTCTCCCACATTTCACAGGCATTTAAATTGTATAACTCTTCCCATTCTATGGCACTTAAAGCCGCTCTCATGCAGTCAGTCTGCCCTGTTAAAATTTGGAAGCTTTGCCAAATTATCCTTGATCGTGCCCTCTACTTGTGCCTTGAATCTCACTATGTTACTATGTTATGGTCACTTCTTTCCAGAGTTTCTCCTACAGTGAAGTCTTGAACAAAATCACTTAAATCTGAGAATACAAGGTCCAAGAACGAGCCCTGCCTAGTTGGTTCTCAATAATGCAAACAAAATCTGGTTCCTCCTCAGCAACATAACACTTGAACTCATCAAATTTGGATTGAATACTCTGAGCATTAAGCATCATACACTTAACATATGTTCCATAACCAGCTTTGGCTTTTTCATGTTGAGTGGCTCTTTCATCTCTGGATGAGCTACCACTCTGCCCCCTTGAACTACTGCTATCCCTATTTGCTGACTGTGAGGTTATATTGCCTAGGCTATTGCATATCCCTGAGATGACATTGCCACCTCTTCCCTCCCCACCCCATTGTCTAGTTCCCTGAAGTGCATGCTCATATACTTTGCTTAACACACGCACCACTTCTCAGATAAGTGCAGACCATCCCTCTGATAGAGGTCCCATAAGCCATAAAACCTGCACCACTTGTCAACAAAGGTCAAACGTAACTCATTGCAGAGCCTACCTACCCTAGCATTGGCTACCAGTGTTGGGTGTTCTAGTGGAGCTCTAGCTTGATTCAGGGGAGACTCCAGTCCTAGGCAGAATAGCAGTCACAATGACTCTGCTATTGCTTTGCTTCAGGGTGGCCAGAAGGGCCCTGTAGTCCGGCAACAGCTCCTCACTCCTAGCAGGACCTATGTTATTTACTCCTACCTGCACTACAACTGCACTAAACTGGTGCTCATTGGTAGCCTGTGCCACCACTGGCACCAGGTCTATGACCTTGGCACCAGGCCTGGTGATGCACCTCCTGACTCTCTGACCTTTACAGAACACCCTATCTAAATGCAGCACACAAGAGTTGCCAGTGGCCACATATAATGTGGCAAACCACAAATGTTTACTATACAAACCATCAAACATAGAGATAAGTGGACATCTACTCCACTGAATGGCTTCATTTCTCCAAGGATATACAATGCCTGTGGTTGTGGAAGAATATTGTCAGAATAACCTTAGACCATTTACTCATTATAATTGAAAGATAAATTAGGCCCAAATGAACTATATATTTTGATGGTGTGTCATTATCAACAGTGACAGCTTGAGGGTGAGAAAACAAGTACAAAATGACATGGAGCATGTCACAGCATGCATTCTACAAATTAACGATCTCACACCCAGTGGAATCCGATTGACATGACCTGAGTGTAATACATATGATATTATATGAATACACTTCATATTATGCTAGACATGGGTACTCTGAAGAAATGGAAAACACTTATCAGATCATATACCTACTCACTCCACTGTGCAGAATAATAGCGATCAGCCACAACAAATGCTATCTTAACATGTAGCTATGTCTTGATGTGCTCTGTAGCCTGTGCTCCTGGTGTCTGTACATCGGTGTTTGGTGCTGAGGGGACATATGTCCCCTCAGCACCAAACATATGCGACATATGTCTTTATGTCTTAGACATAAAAGACATAAAGACATAAAAGAGATCAGTGCAACTATGAGCCACAAGGGCCCTTCTTGGTTGCACTCTGTACACTGAACCAGTTGTCCATCAAATGTGTTGATCAACTCTCCCTGGAATACAGAAAAACAAGCCCCCTATTCTTATAATGATTGTCTATGCTGTTCTTAAAGATGTTCAGTGTGTTGCTACTGACAATGGTTTCTGGCAGCTGGTTCCAGTGTTCTACTACCCTGTTGGTGAAGGACTGTCTTAACCTTGTCCTGCTGTGATTAACTTTAATTTTGAATTGATGACCTCTAATTGCATCATTTCTGTTAAATTCAAACAGTTCCCTGAGATAACCCTGTTCCTGACCATGAACAAATTTAAAGACCTCGATGAGATCTCCTCTCAGCCTTCTATATCTAAGTGAAAACATATTCAATTTCTTCAATCTTTCCTCATATTCCAGGTTGCCCATACCATTCACCATTTGTGTTGCCTGTTGGAGTGTGCATGCCGCGAGCTGAATATGAAGTTCCGTTTCGCATGATACCGCTAGGTGGCGGTGCTACTAGATGACCTAACCGGCCCATTAGGTGCTGCCGCCTGCGGCAGAAATGGGAACCGGTAAACAGTAAGGGCGTGGCGGCATTGTTCGTTTGGAGCTGGAGGAGTGAGCAGGGCGGAAGAATAAATCACGTACCGAAGATCCAGTCTCTCTGGAAAGTCGCGTGTCGCGGAATCGGGAGGAACCGACACTCGAACATTGCCCTCTTGTGTACTCTCTCTAAAAGCCAACAATCTTTTTCGTAACTAGGGGACCAAGCTTGGACACAATATTCCAGATGTGGCCTGACATATGCACAATAAAGCTTCCTGATGACTTCCTCACTTTTGTATGATACATTCCTATTTATTGCCCCAAGCATTCTTAGTGCATTCTTTCTGGCTTCTTTGGTCTGCTCTGATGCCCCCAATTTTGTGTTAAAAATAACACCTAAGTCCTTCTCCTGCTGAGTCAAAGATAGTACTTGGCCACCCATCAAGTATGGAGCCTTGATATGCTGCCTACCTACATGCATGATTTTACACTTATCAAAATTAAATTTAATTTGCCATTTTTCGGACCGCTTCACAAGCTCGTCTAAGTCTTTCTGCAGCAAGACCTGCTCATTGTGCCCTGTTATTGCCCTAAAGACCTTCAAATCATCTGCAAATTTCAAAACCTTACTGCTTTGGCCACTTGCAATGTTATTTACAAACATAATGAACAATAGTGGTCCCAGTACTGACCCTTGGGGGACTCCACTAAGAACATTTTGCCATGATGATTTTGTACCATTTAGCATCACTCTCTGCTGTCTATCTGAAAGCCACAACCCTATCCATTTTAGGATGTTACCCACAATACCATGGGCCTGAAGCTGCATCATTAACCGTTTATGAGGTACTTTGTCAAAGGCCTTGCTAAAGTCAAGATATGCTACATCAACCTGATTTCCCTTATCAAATTGTTCTGTAGCAAAATTAAAAAAGTCCAAGAGATTTGTGAGACACGATCGCCCTTTTCTAAACCCATGTTGAGTATCTTGAATCACTCTGTTTCCTTCCAGAAAACTAACTATTCTATCCTTGATAATTGATTCAAGTACCTTGCAGACTAGTGATGTGAGGCTTACTGGCCTATAGTTTTCAATTTTCCCTCTTTCTCCTTTCTTGAAAATAGGAACTACATTTGCCCTTTTCCAATCGGTTGGAATTTCATTTTGTGAAACTGATCTACAAAATATTATACTGAGTGGAATTGCCAATTCTTTTTCAGCTTCCCGCAATACCCTAGCATAGATTCCATCAGGTCCTGCTGCCTTGTTTGGCTTTATTTTCCTGACATAATTCAAAACAACATCACTGTCAATGAAATCAACATCATGTAACTGATCACCTGTTGCTGGGCTGTGGTTCACAGTTGGCAGATTTGTCACATCCTCCGTATAGTGCAGTATGGGACCAGTGGCAACAGAGTCCAAGAGGATGTCTGGGTGTTAAATGTTGGTCTACAATCTCTAATCTCCAGTGATTGGATGGATCCAAAATTTTATCTGTGGGAGGGAAATGAAAGTGCTTGTCTCTGGCTCCTCCAGCAAACCAAAGAATGTTCTAAGTGCAGTACCTCAGGGCTCTGTACTAGGTCCTGTGTTATTCTTGATTTATGTGAATTATGTACCTCATGGAATACACTCCCAGTTCAAGGTTTTTGCAGATGACCTAAAGATATACATGAAACTGAAGTACAAATCTGTCACAGACCTGCTGGCAGGCATTTCACAGGGTCAAAAAGACATTGATACATTGGTTAGTACTGCCAAGCCATGGGGACTAGCAATGAACTCCAAGAAATGTGCAGTTCTCAAAGCATACCATGGCTCATATGACTGGAAAACTCTTGGCTCTTATGCACATTATTACCTAGATGGATTTCAGGTGAGCTTTGTTGAGATGCATACTGACCTAGGTATCACAGTAGATAAAAACTTGCGTTTCCATCAACACGTTGCTGGTATAGTACAGAAAGCTGGAAGTCTGGCCAGCAACCTACTAAGTTCTAGTTTATGTCGTTCTCCTGAATTTATGAAAACCCTGTATATTACTCATGTCAGGCCTCTTTTGGAGTTTGCATCGTGTGTTTGGAATACAGGTTACTTAGGTGATTTAAGGCGACTAGAATCAGTACAGAGAAGGTGGACACAAAACATAGAGGGGATGGAAGGTCTGGATTATGGTGCCAGATTACGGAAACTAGGTCTGTACTCGGTGCAAGGTAGACTGATTCGAGCAGACATTATCAGATGTTGGAAGATTTTTCATGGCCATTCTGCCATTAAGATCCCTGACATGTTTGTGCTGGAACCATTGGTGAACACACGTGGACACTCACTGAAATTGGCTCACAGGCATGCATCAGTGGATTATAGGAAGAGATTGTTTAGCCTCAGATGCTGTGCCACTTGGAACTCATTGCCTGATGATGTAGTAGCGTTAACGGACCTGGGTGCATTTAAAGCTGCATTGCACTCAAATCTCTGCACATTGTTATATGAATATACTGAATAGATTAACCATGATAATATACTAATAAAACTTGAAGAGTAGCTATACTTCTCTATATTCAGAATATAGAGATCTCAGTAATCTTTACCTTTCAACCGACACATACTGCCAGGTTTAGTAATTTGTAAAGAGGTGTACAGTGGGAAACAGTGACGTCACAGAATTCAGGGAAGTGACATCACAGGAATCGGGTGGCGATGACGGGCACTAACCTAACCGAACCTAACCTAACCTAACATAGCATAACCTAACCTAACCTAACACATCGACACCCGACTCCTGTGATGTCACTTCCCTGACTCCTGTGACGTCACTGTTCCCCATTGTACACCTCTTTACAAATCACTAACCTTGGCAGTATGTGTCAGCCGAAAGGTAAAGAAAGCCGAGATCTCTATATATATATATCTACATTCAATCTCTGTATTCAATCTCTATATTCGATCTCTATATTCTCTTTTTCAGAAATCTTGACTGACAACAAAATATTAGCAGATGTAGTGGCTACTCAAAGCATACAAATTCTGCTTAAGGTACACTTTCCAGTTCCTGTGTCTTGCCCTGACTATCGGATAACCATATTTTCTTTAATCTAGGGGACTGGCGTACCTGCAGATACGGGCTCCCCTCATCGGGCACATAACTCATCTCTTGGTTAGTGATGCTTGAGTATATAGGGAGCCAACCAGGTGAGATTGAACTATTTTTAGCTCAGCATCATCTTTACATGTGCTGACAATTTATATCATGAAAGAAGTTGAGCTTATGGGTGTCTCCATGTGACTGTGGCATGTGTGGTCTCCTAATGGTGTGTTTGGTGTCCTGTTTTTGGCGTCTCTTAAGTGTTCGTGGAAGCGCTCCCTGACGCTGTTTGGTCTCTCTAATATATGTTGCATTCAAATTTCCCTGTTGACATAGTATCAGGGTGGGAACTAAGGCACTTCTTAAGAGATTTCATCTCTGAAAACATTTTTGCACTCCGGGTTCATACTGGATAGGATGGGCTTCACATGTACTCTGACACAAATGTGGGAACAAAGATATCAATAAAAACAAACACAGAACGACACCCAAAAAAACCCTGGTCATTCCACTTACGGTCACCACTCAAACTAATCACTTTTTGTAGCAGTCAGCAGCTGGACCACAGCTTCACACAATCCATCAATCTCAACCACCGGAATTGCCGACAACAACGCGCCAACAGCAACTTGCAAGATGATGCGCATGCGCACTGAGAACACTGTTCTCCGGCTCTGGAGCCCCGTCTCGGAATACCTGTTTCTGCCACCCTATAGTGGGAAACTTTGACAGTTTCAAGAGACGTCTCCGGAGTCCCGGAGGCCACCGATCAGAATTGGCTGCGTTAGCGTTTTCTGTTCTGAAATCTGTCTGTCAACCAATCAATGCTAGGTATTTTGTATATGATGCCATAACCATTAGCAACTTTGAACACATGGTTAACAGTGTCCACACAAGTTAACAGTAAACACAAGACCTTGACTGATCCTTTGGCTTTGAGCACATCCAACTGTGGCGTGTGCGGTAGCGGTGTTGTGTTCGTATTACGTGGGAAATTGGCTGCGTAGGTAGGTATGGGCTCTGAGCTGAGGGTGAAGTGTGAAGTATTTTTGTTTGTTTTTCATATGGCTAGTTCCATGTATAAAAAAATAATGTCCATGAAAATGTACTCCGGAAGAAATCGGTATGCACTCCGACTCCCAACTCGGAAAGTAAGTTTCCCACTCTGCATAGTATGCACGGTAATCTTTACCTTTCGGCCGACATATACTGCCAAAGTTAGTGATTTGTAAAGAGGTGTAGTGACGTCACAGGAGTCAAGGAAGTGACGTCACAGGAGTCGGGTGTCGATGACGGTTACGAACATAACCTAACCTAACCTAACCTAAATTAACCTAACCTAACCTAACCCAACCTAACATAACCCAACCTAACCTAGCTAACCTAACCTAGCACATCGACACCCAACTCCTGTGACATCACTTCGCTGACTCCTGTGACATCACTGTACACCTCTTTACAAATCACTAACCTTGGCAGTATGTGTCGGCCGAAAGGTAAAGAAAGCCGTATGCACATTATGACACATATATAGCATTTTTTAAATAACACTTTCCTTCTAAGACTGCATGACATGTGTGGCAGTGCCTCTGTCCCCCCGGGCATGGAGGAGGGCACAGGGCAGACCTGTTGACGATGTCACAGAGATTTAATCCACACTGCCATGCAACAATTTTTGTTTTGAATTTTTCTTGGAAAAATTTCTGACAAATTTTTTTCATTCAAGAGCCTAAACTAATCCAACCTAACTTAACCAAACGTAACACACTTATTTTCTTACCATTTTTAAGTGTCTTTTTCCTGCATGGAATGATAGGGGGTATAATTGGAGATCAAGGTAAATTTTGATTCCTTCGAATTATATTTAGAATACAGGGTATTTTAACGTAAAAATGACAATGCGACCACCCATGTTCTCCGAAAATGATTACTTTTCAGTTCGCAGAGAAATACACGATCATAATATTCACTCTACAAATATAGTGCTTTCCGCGATAACTAATTTTCGGACCTGCGATAACGATAAAACGATAAGAAAGGTTTGCGATAACGATAAACGATAAACGATAAAAAATTTCACAAAATTAACAGCGATAGCGATAAAACGATAACGATAATTGTTTTTTTTTAACAGCGATAACGTCCAGAATATACGCGATTTTCAGTGGCACGGAGTCCGCCCCTGACCTATTTTCACGTCCAAAATCAAGGTCCAAAACAGAGTACAAATAGCATTAGTGTTTACAAGAAATGGACGCGTACAGATGCTGGTGTTGCATACCTGGCACCATGCAAACCCCAGCTGCCATGCAGCCCCGTCGCTGAGGGGCACTGATTCCGACTCACCAAGATGACCAAGCGCCGCAAAAGCGCAGTACACTCAGCGGCCGCTTGTACACTCAGCGCCGTGGACGCATTCAGTCCGCCGCTTTGTTGGATGATGGTTCGGTGCTTGAGACATCTGGCCCAGCTACAGACCAATTATAGGCTACTTTAACACATTGTCTTCAATAGGTACCTACTTATTGTATATCCCAATATTCGCCAATGTCCAAGACAACGCTTAGCACAGTGGAAGTACATATATTCTGTCACTCCGTAAGTACCGACATACCGGCAGAAGCCTATGTAAAGGGCCTTGGGCAGAAGTAATTATATTTTCGACGCAACCACTTTCGATAAACCCTCGTACGTCATGCGTAACGTCGTCTGTTTTGCGGCGCGAGGAATATGCTTTTGACAAACCCTCGTATGTCCATCGTCCCTACCAGTTCTTAAAGGTTTAATGTAAATAAGCCTCAATCAATAACTACAAAATCTTATTTCAAATTCTTTATACTGAGTAAACAATTTTATTTTCAAACGATAATGAAATAATAAAATTATCTCAATTATGATTAACTTTGAAGATAGGCTAATATTAACTTGAAGATATGCATAGTTGCCAGATATGCGGGAGTGTAGAACAATGCCAGTTCTTAAAGGTTTTTTGAAAATAAGCCTCAATCAATAACTACATGTTATTTCAAGTTCTTTACACTGAGTACAGAATGCTATTTTCAAATGATAATGAAATAATCCAATTATCTCAATGACGATTAACTTTGAAAATAGGCTTATTTTAACCTGAAGATTTGGATAGTTGCCAGATATGCGGGAGTGGACCCCCCTGTGACTGACCTCTGCCCGGCCCGCCGCGCAAATTTATACCACCCGTCGGCCGTCTGACAGATCTGTACACTTAGCAGATGGCAACAGGTTGCGCACACACACTGTCGCGCGGCATACACTGTCGATCGTCTTCCATTTTTCCATCATCCCGTTTTACATTTTATCGTTTATCGTTCATAATTTTTGGAACTTGCGATAAGTGGATGAGCGATAATTTTGAAAATTTAGCGATAAACGATAACGATAACCGATTTACTTAACAGCGATAATTATCGTTTATCGTTTATCGCTCATCCTATCGCATGCGGAAACCACTGCAAATATACCACATCGCGTATAATTATCCGCACCTGGTGTGTTACAGACGTGATAAAGAAGAAATTAAGCACTTCATTCACTCGATTCAATACTCATTGACATCGAAAACCTTATGTTCCTAGCTTAATTCCATATTCATTCCTTACAACAGCCGGTTTTACAGCGGAAATTTGCTCGTGTTTAGTATAGCTGATATAATAACTTTATAGATGGCATAAAAGTTAGCAGCTAGCATAACGCCAAATACGTTTACTTTTTACGGTCATTTTGTGTTAATTATAGTAAAGTAGTGGTCCGTTATTGGGCGTATGAACTGATATTGTACATAAGAATTAATTTTAATTTCATATAACTTTGATTTGAAGATTTACATTTTTTTATTCTAAAAACTAACATGTTCAGTACGTTCCTCTTCCTCCACGGTTGCCACCGTGGTACGATCGTGCCAGCTCTGGTACGCTTTCGACAAATCTGGTACGCATGTAGGATATCGGTTTCCGGCAGAGCGCCTGCTGAAGTCAGGGGCACGGATTTTGTGCATGCCTTTTTGAAATTAATTCAACGACTGTGGATGGTTATAATCGGCATTTCACGACACATAATTGAGAAAAAAAAACCCTCACCTTTATTGGTTTATGGTGTTCCGTTCAGTAATTGTCGTGGTGTGAAACGAAGGCATCCCCGACAAGAAATTCCATACATAAAAAATGGTCGAACAACTGGCAAGTGGTAGCATAACGTAGCAAGTCGATCAGACGATATAGCATCGTCGCCAACAGGGCTGGAAACCTCTCACGAAGGGAGTGGGTGCAGGTCCTTATTTTCAACACATTTTCAGATTGAATCACCCCCCCCCCCTCCATTCTTGGAAAAAAAATGCATTGGAAACCATTTGGAACTATTGGGATTTTCCTAGTGGTTTTAATGGTGCCTAATGGTCTGAATGCTTCCCGATGGAATTGGTTCCAATGGTCCCAATAGTATTCTGGCCAGACCAATCGGAGTTTCCATTCGGAACCTGGTGGTTGAACGTCGTTTTCCCTGTGGCATAATATCCCAAATGATTTTGACGGCCGTCTTACTAGACATGTATGGATTGCCGTGAATAATTACGATGCATTTTAAAATGCATGGGGTCTACGCGCTAGCGGATCTAAAGGGTAGGGACACGGAGGCCATGCCCTCTCCCCACTCTCCAAGCGGCGTGAAGGGGACCAAACTATCTCACCGCCCCCAAAACGGGACTGTAAAATGAACTCAAAATATCGATTTAGTGACACACGCAAGGGCATATTTTAAGAAGTTTTCCTTAGGGGGAAGATGGCCACAAAATACACACCAAAATGAAGAACTTAATCAGGATCGGCAAATTGGCTCCTAAAAATGTATGCATTTACACTTCACCATGCGGTCTATGACATGTCAATCAGGACCCGGAAATTAACTCTGGAATCCCAAAAATAACTCCAAATGCGTCACAAATTGAGCATGGCTATCTAAAAGAACGTGCCTTTGCCACGAAAGAAACGAACCGAGGCCTCAAAAATCACGACGGGAACCGGAAACGCAACTCGCACTCCGAAAAAAGAGGCCACAAGAACTTGTCCCTCCCGACAACACGCATTGGGGCCCCGAAGACTCGCGCTTGACCCCGAAGCAAATTCGCACAGGAGCTCACACAAATAGTAGTGGGACCGCAAAATTTCCGTCGGGATGCCTAAAATTTCTGCTGGGGATACAAATAAACAATGGGGCCGAAAACTCGTGACAGGACCATATAAAAACAAATCCGAGGCTTAGAAAAATCCAGCGGGGACCCCGAATCTTGACCTGGAAAACAGACCTGGAATCCCACGAATCGTTCATAGCGCCGAAAAAACGTCCCGACTCCCCGACAAAAATAAAATCAGGCCCGGCCCCCAAAGTCGCAGTACGTCCCAGTGATGAACCATGTGCTCCAGTATCGATACCTGGTGGATACGAACACACCCGTGATCTCCAGCCATGGTCGCCGGAGCGGGTAGGGTGAAAAGGCCAGTCGTAGGCAGGGGCGTCGATTTGTATCCTTTTGTGGGGGCCATGGCCCCACCAATGTTGATCTTGGCCCCCCTCCCAATGTTGATTTGGGTCCCCCCCCAATGACCTATGCTTATGCTGACAAGAAAGCTAAAGGGAAAAAATTAAAAACACCATGGTAAGTAGAAACATTGATGTTAACCAGCACATTTTGTACTGAAAAGAAACAGATTTGGATTAGATAGTGGACTGACTCTCCACCTTTTGCTGAAAAATCTAAAATTGTGTGCAAAAACAATCAAAATAACTGGAATTCCCTCCCCTGTGGAAGTGCAGCTTACATCATAAAATGTTCGGATTAGCGATGCTGATGCATTTTAAACGATTGTCTGAAAAAAATATGCTAAGCAACTCAACAACAATTGCATGGTCATACTGATGTTTGTACACACCACCAATGGCAAAACCACATGCATATGGAGCTTTACATGATTAATTCCATTCTCAATTTCCAGTCATTGTGAAACTTGAATGCAAATCATGGCTATCATTGAGATTGTGGATATACAAACTATAATTATCTTCAGCAACCTGCCCATCACACCATCAGCTTGATATTTACAAAGATACCTACCTACATGCCCAATGACAATTTGCATGCATTGAATATTGATATGGGGCAACCCAATCTCAAACTGAACCAACAAAATCAAAGTGTGGGCCAATCTGCCAGCCTATGAAAACATGAGAGAAAAGTCAGCAAGAAGCCGCATAGACACCACATTATAATTAATATTCCTGAAAAACAATATATATTAAGCTATGGCCACACATGACTTCCTAAAAAAACAATAGATATTAAGCTACGGCCACACATAACTTCCTAAACGAACCCTATACAATCATACAAGATCAGTGTCTGGCAGCCCGCATTGTCACCCTCTATTACCTTAGTAGGTACACCAAAGTTCGCCTTCAAGCTTTGGTGACGTCATAGTTCTTTTTTCTCTTATATTGCAGAAATTGGTAACATCACGAGTGTTTCAGTTTAATTACGCATGAGACGGTTAAAACATTTTTCAATTTTCAAGTTTCAAAGTTTAAAGAACCTAACACAGCCAAACCTAACCTATCATAAGTTGCTGTTGAATACAAAATTGATTGGTAAATTTGCAGTTTAAGGTGATTTTTTTTGAATTTTTCTTCAGAATGCCATGCTCATGACGGTGTCTAAGATGACGGACCACTTATTTTTGGTGGAAATTCATTTTATTTTAATTTGATCACAAAATTGACAAATTTTCCAACTTAAAAAACCTCAACCAACCTACCCTAACCAAACCTAACCAATTTGTTTCCTTTATGATGACAAATATGTAAAAACTTTTCTGGGTTTCTGGGTTCTAATGAAATGTTTCTTCATTGGCAGCTGATCTCCGAAAAGCATCTTTGTGATTTATTCGCGTGCCTCATGGAAGAATGTTTTACATTTGGTCCGGAAATTTTTAACTCGTTATGTTTCTCAAATATGCCTACTGACGAAGTTTGGAACAGTTGATTTTGAATGTGCGGGACGCATTCCGTGAATAAACCATATCCGAGACAATGAAGTTTTAGTTCTGCCAGAGGCCTATTCTGAATTACAAGAGCCATGCATTTTGGAAGGCGTATTATTTTTCAGGAAGGGCTAAATCGGGTTGAGAATGTGACGACTTGAAATTTTTCTTCATTGGCACCTGATCTCCGAAAAGCATCGTTGTGATTTGTTCGCGTGCCTCATGGAAGAATGTTTTACCTTTTGTCCGGAAATTTTTCACTCGTTATGTTTCTCAAATATGCCTACTGACGAAGTTTGGAACAGTTGATTTTGAATGTGCGGGACGCGTCCCGTGAATAAACGATATCCGAAAACAATGCAGTTTTATTTCTGTCAGAGGCCTCTTCTGAATTACAAGAGCCATGCATTTTGGAAGGCGTATTATTTTTCAGGAAGAGCTAAATCGGGATGAGAATGTGACGACTTAACATATTTCTTCACTAGCAGCTGATCTCAAGAAAGCATCTTTGTGATTTGTTCGCGTGCCCCATGGAAGCATGTTTTACATTTGTTCAGGACATTTTTCACTCGTTATATTTCTCAACTATGCCTCCTGACGAAGTTTTGAAGAGTTGATTTTGAATGTGCGCGACGCATTCCGTGAATAAACCATATGCGGAACAATGAAGCTTTAGTGCTGTCAGAGGCCTATTCTGAATTACAAGAGCCATGCATTTTGGGAGGCGTATTATTTTTCAAGAAGGGCTAAATCGGGTTGAGAATCGGACGAATTAAAATATTTCTTCATTGGCAGCTGATCTCAGGAAAGCAATGAAGTTTTATTTCTGTCAGAGGCCTATTCTGAATTACAAGAGCCATGCATTTTGGAAGGCGTATTATTTTTCAGGAAGGGCTAAATCGGGTTGAGAATGTGACGACTTAAAATATTTCTTCACTAGCAACTGATCTCAAGAAAGCATCTTTGTGATTTGTTCCCGTGCCTCATTGAAGCATGTTTTACATTTGGTCAGGAAGTTTTTCACTCGTTATATTTCTCATATATGCCTCCTGACGAAGTTTGGAACAGTTGACTTTCAATGTGCGGGACGCGTCCCGTGAATAAACCATATCCGAAAACAACGAAGTTTTATTTCTGTCAGTGGCCTATTCTGAATTACAAGAGCCATGCATTTTGGAAGGCGTATTATTTTTCAGGAATGGCTAAATCGTGTTGAGAAGGTGACGAATTAAAATATTTCTTCATTGGCAGCTGATCTCAGGAAAGCATCTTTGTGATTTGTTCGCGTACCTCATGGAAGCATGTTTTACATTTCGTGAGGACATTTTTTACTCGTTATATTTCTCAAATATGTCTTCTGACGAGGTTTCGAACAGTTGATTTTGAATGTGCAGGACGCATTCCGTGAATAAACCATATCCGAATACAATGAAGTTTTATTTCTGTCAGAGGCCTATTCTGAATTACAATAGCCATGCATTTTGGAAGACGTATTATTTTTCAGGAAGGGCTAAATCGGGTTGAGAATGTGACGACTTAAAATGTTTCTTCATTGGCAGCTGATCTCCGAAAAGCATATCAGAAAAAGATATCGAAAGCGATGTAGGACATCGTTGTTTGGTGTCGATTTTAACCCAGCTGTTGGAATTCGAGAACGCTTCACTGACCATGCCGATTTTTGTGTCTAACCTGCTCACCGTTTCTGATAAACATGCTCATGTCTGCCCTGCCCGCCAGCTGGGGCTCGCCGGGGTGAACGGCCACCTGCTGAACTGCCATCAGCTGTGCGATGATGTGGACGTGGTGCGTTCGCCTCCCAGCGAGTGCCAGCTGTGATGACCTGGAGCGGCCACGCCGCCGGCGACACGGCCGACCACCACCGGCGCGCCGGCTCTGTCCCCAATCCCTGACTGTGACACGGTGATGGCGGCAGTCAGCGCAGAGGCCGACGGACCGGACGAGCTAGTGGGACGAAACGGTGCAGGCATAAAGGTGCTGCCGGGCGGCCAGATATGTATACCCTGGAGTTTACATGTCGCTCCCGGCCGCGATGCTAGTGTGACTGCATTGGAACTGAGACCCACCTTCACCTTGGGGGTGAGGTGGATGGTGAAAGTGAGGTCTGCCGCCCGAGTGTTCGCGGGACAGGGCGATATTTTAGCCGAGATTGTGCCGCTGGCACCGAACGGTACCAAGACCCGACGTCCTACTGTGCTGGCAGCACAGGACTACCGAAATCGTACTGCCACGGCCATACTCTGCAGCATGTATGTTCGTGTGTGATCACCGCACGTTGGACACCGCCGTTTACTGTCGAGCTGGCTCTTCGGGACGGTGACGAATCGGATGTTGTAACCTGCAGTCACGCTCCTATTCTGCCGCACCCTGAGCGACAAGGACGCCACCTGCCGGGGACACCTGTCGGGCGACCGGCGTGTGATCATGGTCACTCGGAGCGAACCCATTGCAGCCAGGCTATCGAACTGTCTCCGGAAATAGGCGCCGAGCATTCCAGTCGGCATTCGCCGTGGTCATCAATGCCACGTTCGACACCCGATGCCGCATGGCTGATGGGGTGCCGGTATACCAGATATTCAGTCATCGGAGCTTTACATCGCGCGCGATGACTGCTTTCACGTCTGGTTATTCCAAAGTGGTGCTCCAGCTTCAAAATATTTATGTGAAATTTCGCATCTGTTTCCTAGCCACGTGTTTTATGCTGCCGTTGTGATCGGTGGTTGGCGTGATTATGTCCTGCTAAATGTGCAAGTCCGATCAAATGTAATGCAATGTATTGGTGCGTCACCGACGCAGTTGATCATGATATGGTTTGTGATATGCAGCAGTCAAATGCTCTATTTTACTCTCCTCGTACCCGGTCAGCCGCAGACCTGATCGAACGAAAGTCGCATTATTGTATTAGTCACTCTGACAGTAAGTCTTCCCATTCCTCGGCGCCCCATTATGTCCATTGTGGCTGTTCGATCCCCTCGTGTTGCTGTCTGCTTTCTCACCATATGCCATGCCGTTTTGGATGCATATTTAATCCACCAAATACACCTACGAACACTGTCTTGTGTGAAATTCGTTCAATTTCATTTTCCGACGCAATTATTTTACACTAAACCAAAGGGTACAATGCTTACCACACCCATGTAATGTGTACGACATCAAAAGTAATGGTATTGCCGACGCTGTTGCAGCTCACATAATTGAGAAGGAACGTTATAGTTGTCGCGCGAATCTTGCGTCCATTGCGTTTCTTTGAACTGGTTTAGCTTATCGTTGGTTAACGTTATAGTTCGGCTGCACTCCTAGTGGCGGCAGCGAATCAATCATTGTGAAGTCTCGTTTATCATCTTGAACAACCGGACGCAATATGCAGAACTATTACGATAGCGTGGGATGTTGGCCTTGCAATTGCCCTGGAAATTCAAGCTGACATTTTGGTGGATAATAGTATCATGCTGCTGACAGCCGTGATACCTACATACTGTGTAAGTACCAAAGTAAGCAGTTGCATGCGCCCACCTTGCCAATCTGTGTGTCAAGTACGAATATAGTCGTAAGGTATGTAGGACGATTATGTATCTAGCAATTACTTCCAGGGTTGGAGAAAGTGGACTTCTTGGACTTTTCGCATCCAGAACATTCTCCGACGAAACCTATTTTCCTATTTTATCATTTGTAGGTTCAATCGTCCTCTGGCAATGAGCTGCTTGTAACCAAGCGCTCACCATTCACTGGAAAGTGCAGAATGAGATTCTCATGTCATAGGTTTTGGTAAAAATATCCCTCATGTTCGTGCACCCATATATTTTCCTCTCCGCATCCAGGATTACAAAGTGGAAATCCTGCCCTGATAACTTCGCAGATCGAGACGTGCCATATAATTTTGTGCATGAATCACCTGACTTTTCTCCACAGCTCAGAAAACATTTTATCCGATGTCGTGGACCTGATTAATTTTTGAGTTCAGGAAATTCCAAATACAGAATGTCAATTTTGGCTTGCAGGAAGTTGAATGTTTTGTATCCTATGCTACACTGTACGTTCGCTTATTGTTTCGTGTTGTTCGTGTGGCCTTGCCGGCCCACAATGTATTTCAGTACCTTGCATAGTATTGCGCGTACGTGATCTTCGTCTGACTACAATGGGTGACACAATATTAACGAATACCAACGCAAGATACTGTCGGATATATATATATATATATATATATATATATATATATATATATATATATATATATATATGCATAAGTGACACAGTGAGAAAAAAACTTTCTTAAGAAAACAAATCACCAACGTTTCGGCCACGCATGCCGTCTTCAAGGTCACACAATGCAATTTTTTTTTAAACGCTTAAAACAATCATGCACTCGAAATCCAGCATTAAAAACGTGACACGTATCGCAACCTCTCGCTGAACTGACTAACGTTATAATGCAAAACACGGCGTCAATGGCGAAAGGCCACAACAGAATACACAAAACCATTGACAGCACTCGATAATGCCAGATCCATTATATTTCACACCGCCGTGTACATGCCACGGCGCGTTATGCATGTGTGTGCATGGGTGTTAGCACGGTTTCGAAACATACACATCGTCGAATAAAAAATCAGAATTTCTGAGATCTGAAAATATAGTGGGCTAAATCCGATGAGTTTTTTTTTTGGGGGGGTCTAGTGCGTTGGCACTTCGGCCCCCCCCCCCCCAATATTTTTAAAAAATCGACACCCCTGGTCGTAGGGGAAGGGGCGAAGGCAACCCCCTTTATAACTCAGACACTTCTGGGAGGTCCCAGTGTACCAGTCTCCCTAGCATTTTTTGTCCTCCAGTGGTGCTCCTCGGAAGGAAAATGTGCCCCTCCAGGTACATTCACAGCGGCGCCCATCCAAACAAGCTTCCCCTTGTGACAATTCCTGGATCCACACCTGGTAAAACCTGATACTGTTGGTAAAGTACCATGCCTACATCAAATTCGAAACTCCGTCGGGCCAACGGCGTTACGACGTCAATCATGGTCCAACCCCTCTCAGCCACATTAGGCTATAAATGTGGTCGAGATGGTTTGCAGAACCCTCTGAACCACATTGGGTTGTCCTAACCTAACTTGACATAACTTAGCCTAACTTCGTTTTTTGTGACATTTTTTCCAGTTTCGTTTTTATCCTCGAACATTTCAAGCTAAATATCCAACCTAACTGACCAATCTCAACATCTTTTGTTGCCTTTTGGAGGTAAAATTAACTTGTGAACAATTTAAACTGCAATAATTCCATAGTTTATTCAATTTGCCATGACTGAAAGACAAAAACTCTCCTTTGAAAACTTTGGTAACCTTTGATCTGGTCCAGGATCACAAAAGTCCAAACCCAAATAATTTGGCATATACCTACCTAAAATAAATTGTAATAGTTGCTGAGTGAAGATTGGTCATGTCAGCAAGCAAGAAATTTAATTTATAAAATTGTACCCTTGGATCTAGCACAAAATATAGAAAAGTAAAAACCTATTGGTGCATATGTGTCACATGCTGAATTGTGCTGCAGAAGTCATATGCAGCTTCATGAAGTATTTTGTACGAGTAAGGTATGTTCTTTTTTTCATATGGTAGACATTGACATCACACAGGATTACACCAATAGAAACCTTACACAATATGACATGTTCAATCATTTTGTGGAGGTTTCATAATGATCAGATAGGTATGTAGCTCCTAAGATTAGTCATGTCTGCATGCCAAAAAATAGCTTTAGTAAATAAGTTCACCCTTATGGCAGGCCAGTCACCCAAATTTAAACTACATGCACTTGGAACACTTGGTAAACCATGCACATTTCACAAATTCCTCATTCCTTGATTAGACATAGTGGTCCCTCTTGTCTGTTTACCTTCCTCCTCATTACACATAGGTACAGAGCATGAGCAGGCTATATCTAAAACTGTACAGGTCATTTAGGAAAAAATAAGTTGTTAATCACAAGAAAAGCTACTACACTTGATGGAGAAGCATAGCACATATCTTCCCACGAAAACATTTCGTTGGCAACTATCAACGAAATTTTAAATGTTGCTTATATATATCACTGGCGCCTGTGTACGGCCTTGGCTGGTGCCAAGGCGATATATACCGCTGGTGCATAGGCCTCCTGCCAACACATCCTCGAGAAGGTTTCGTAGGTATATTTACTAAGAGGGGCAGTGAGTTTAGTAGGAATATTTACTAAACTTCCGGAACTTTAGTAGGTATAATTACTAACCTTGCCTATGGAGATATATACAGTGTGACCGGAAATAAGGACGTGAAAGAGTTGGGTATAATCCTCTCTCTTAGTATTTTCATAGCCGTGGCCGCCGTGGCTTGTCTTGCATAAGTAAATATGGCCGGCCGCGGGTACTCGCTGTCCCGTTTCTTAACCCGCAGTTTTGTGGTTGTACCAGTCGGGTTCGGTAGATGCAGGTGAGTAGGTTGGTGTAGCCTCGCAGTTGTTCTCAGTTTGTGCTTCTTTAGGTACCTACCTACCTACCTATATAGGTAAGACATGTACCAATGTGAAACCAGATATCAAAGAACGCACCAACATCGTACCTAGGTAGGTAGGTACCTAGGCACCTGGGTAGGTACCTAGGCACACAGGTAGGTACCTAGGCACCCGGGTAGGTACCTAGGCACACAGGTATGTACCTAGGCATCCGGGTAGGTACCTAGGCACCCGGGTAGGTACCTAGGCACCCGGGTAGGTACCTAGACACCTGGGTAGGTACCTAGGTACCTGGGCACATGTGAATTTGTTTTATAAGGTGTTCTTTGCTTGTTTTTAAAAAAAATTTATCCTTGGATTACCATGTTTATGAATGTGATAAAGATGATGGATTTATTTTCTGTGTGAATAAAAAAAACATTTTCCAACTTATAATATGTAAACTAGCCTAACCTAGCCAAACCTGACACATTTATTTGCTTTATGTAGGAAATGTGTGTCAAAACTTTTCTTCTTACCACCTTATAGCACAATAATACCAGAAAGTTTACAAACAAATAATGAACAAAAAAGGCAAACAAAAACTTCGGTCACAGTAGCTCGGTTGGTGGAGTATCAGACTCTTGATTCCAAGATTGTTGGTTCAAATCTTGCAACCGGCAGTATTACTGAATCCATAGGCAACCAACAGTGAGAGGCTGGAGACGCTATATGTCCTAGTGGTTGAATGTGTTGTCAAATAATCCAGGGTTCTTTAAAAAAAAATGATTTTTCTTAAAAAACAGCTTGGGTTAAGCTAGGCTGGGTTAGTGTTTCTCATTTCAAGAATTTCCAGAACATAAATATGGTATGTACCTAGGCACCCATGTAGGTACCTAGGCACCCGGATAGGTACCTAGGCACCAGGGTAGTTACCTAGGCACCCGGGTAGGTTACCTAGGTAGGTACCTGGGCACGTGAATTTGTTTTATAATGTGTTTTTTGCTTGTTTTCTTATTTATCTTTGGATTACCATGTTTATGAATGTGATAAGGATGATGAATTTATTTTCTGTGTGAATGAAACAAAAATTGAAACATTTTCCAACTTAAAAAATGTAACCTAACCTAACCTAGCCAAACCTGACACATTTGTTTGCTTTATGGAGGAAATGTGTGTCAAAACTTTTCTTCTTACCACCTTATAGCACAATAATACCAGAAAGTTGAAAAAAAAAAAAATAATGAAAAAATCAAACAAAAATTTGGGCCACAGTAGCTCAGTTGGTGGAGTATCAGACTGTTGATCCAGGGTCTGATAAAAAAATCCAGGGTTTGTGAAGAAAAGGATTTTTTTCTTTCAAAAAGCTTGGGTTAAGCTAGGCTGAGTTAGTTTTTTCATGTTGAGAATTTCCAGAACATAAATTGCTTGATACTTATTTATAAATTTTATTTTTTATGTTTTTATCTTTTGTTCTCCAATGTTTCGCTAGGCTAGGTTAGGTTATGTTCCGTTTGTGCTTTATTTGTTTAACATTTCTTTTTATGCTGTTGCCTAACTCAACACCGCTTTTTTGGATTATTTTGCTACCAACTTGAAAAGTAAGCATTTGCACAGAAAATAATTGGTCCCACCATTTTAGCCACATTCATAAACATGGTACACCAAACAAAAATTCCAAAACCTAAAAAATGACACCTTATACTGCAAATTTATATAGGCACCTAGGTAGGTACATAGACACCTAGGTAGGTACCTAGGCACCTAGGTAATTAGTCCTAAGTTGAAGTGTGCCTACCTACTGTAGCATGCAGACTTGTGCTCTACCCAATTTATTTTAGTCGACTCACATGTGACTCATAGATCTTGAGATCTGATTCAACTCATGATTCAGAGCAGGTCAAAATTATTTGATTTGACTCGATTCAGACTCAGAGCCCACAAAGTATGACTTGACTTGCAACTCAAACAGACTGACATAAATTTGTATCAATTCAGATCTGACTCACTGGTATCAGACTCAGTAGCCATATGATTGTGTGCACTATATATATATATATATGTGTGTATGTGTGTGTGTATGTGTATGTGTATGTGCATGTGCATGTGCATGTATATGTATATGTATATGTATATATATATATATATATATATATATATATATATATATATATATATATATATATATATACATGTGTGTGTGGGCAGTGCACACAATCATATGGCTTCTGAGTCTGATACCAGTGAGTCGGATCTGAATCAATACCAATTTATGTCTGGTTGAATCACGAGTCAAATCATACTTTGTGAGCTCTGAGTTTGAATTAAGTCAAATCAAATAATCTTGACCTGCTCTGAATAATGAGTTGAATCAGATCCCAAATAATATATATATATATATATATATATATATATATATATATATATATATATATATATATATGTGTATATATGTATATGTGTATATATGTATATACATATACATATATATCATATATGCATATACATATATATATATATATATATATATATATATATATATATATATATTATATATATATATATATATATATTATATATATATTTTTTTTTTTTTATTATATATATATATATATATATATATATATATATATATATATATATATATATATATATATATATATATATATATATATATATATATATCTACACATGTATATATATGCATATACATATACATGTATATGTGTATATGCATGTGTGTATGTGTATGTGTATGGGCATATGGGTATATGTGTATATATGTATATATATATATCCATATATATATATATATATATATATATATATATATATATATATATTTCAGATGCAGTACAACAAGCAATGTCGAATGACATCCATGTTCTATAAACTGAAGTCATAGTGAAGAAAGGTGAGGTCATCAAAGAACTCAATAAGACATTTGAACTTGACACGCAGGGGACTAAAAAGTTACAAACTCGCAAACCCCGGTTGGTAGCAGATACGTCCCTTCAGTGGAGAGACGTGTCGCAGAATCACTCTGACCAGGGCCCTAGACTGGTCAGTGACGCCTCCTCCAACTTCTCCACCATTTCCGCCCACCAATGATTTCAAATTGAAAACCTTGGGAGTATCCCAGAGTGGGGTGGGTCTCCTTGCCCTCCACCCGAACCACCGAAACAGAGGCGTTGGCTTCTGAAAATTATTTGGGAGGCACAATACATGGAGGCAATAGGCGGTACCAAATTTATTAGGGGGGAGTACGTTTCTTGCTGGAGCGGGCCCTGGTTTGAGCCCCCCCCCCCCACCTCTTGGCCGCTAGCAACGCTTATGTGAGTCGTCACGAACCCTGACAGACGTAGCACCAGTCTCTCGAGTGCATCCCCACAAAGCGTTTCGGCCGAAAGTGCTATTGAGGAAAACTTGGTCAAGGATAGCCATTGCGGCCGGCTTGGCGTTCTTCCTGGACGGACACCGCCGCTCTTTGAGATCATGGCCCAGCTTGTTGAATTTTTAAATATGCCCTTGGTAGGGGTGGATCCAGAAATTTGGTCGTGGGAGCGAAGGGGACTTGTTCTGGAGAAGGGCCGTTTCTTCAGATGTGACGATTTTTCGACGAGTTGTGCCATGGGTTGAAACACCCATGGAGCGAGGCATTGCTGGAAATCCAGGGCGTCTGGGGGAGGGGGGTCTAGGCCCCCGTGGTTTGGTATCCTACGAATGCTAATTTGTCGGTTTCCTGTTTAATCCCAAATTATATCTTAAAGATATGGACTTGTATCTGGCCCCTGGTTTCGTGACAGATATTCACCCTGTAGAGGGTGGATGGGCGGGTGCATTCGAGTGTCCTGAATGGAGGCCATTTTTCAGTTGAAGAGAAGCCACATCTCTACCAGAGGAGTGGGGGAACACTCCCCCAGATGCCGTCCTGGATCCGCCACTGGCCCTTGGTCTTTTCACAGACCCACGACCCCATTTCATATAGACGTTCTGCGATAGCCAGTACAACTCAAATTTAGGCTATAACTAGACAATGTGTTTAGTCATGATGCAGTGGCGTCGCCACGAAATTCTTCCAGGGGGGCAATGTTGATAGAGGGCCTCCTGCTCCCCGAAAAGGGGCCTCCACTGTGTTAGGGCCTCCTCTTGCTTTTTAGGCTCTTAGTATGGTTCCCGAATGGGAACATGATTTCATATTGATGTCTTGTTTGTTCTTGGCATGGTATATAATTTACGCAAAGCGTAATAGCAAGAATCTTTTTTTTCGCTGAGAACCGAGCCATACCAGGGTATAAATAAGCAAATGGAGATAAATACGTCAGTGCCAAAACAAACCAATATCTTTATGCTTTATCGACGAGAAGAATCTTCCCGCTGGCCTCTAGATTGTAGCGAGCTGGTGGGGCTCGTGCTGAGCATATCTTAAAGATATCTCCCATTGATCAACCCACTTCTTTGTTCACCAAGTTTAACTGAATATAGCTAGGTTCATCACTACTGTTAGCCATTCCCACCAGCTTGATCTCATAAACAAACTTAAACGATCATTTCTCAGTCCCAGGACAACAATTTCACGAAGGTGACAACGAGAAGTGGATTGAATTGGTTTTCTGATCGTCATCTTAGGGATTTATTACTATTTTTTCATAACATTTGGTGCTGGCTGCAAGGCACTTGGCACAGAAGCTAAACTAATAAATACTCCGCGAATAAATTCACGGCAAGAACAAGCATTGAACAACCATGCATCAATGGCAATGCAACAATGTAACAATGACAATGCATAAATAATGCAAAACCTTCGAATTCCACGCCGTCACGCCCATGGTTGTCGCTGTGCTGTACCGTTTTGTAAATTATGTCGTTGAGAAGGTACTGAAGATGGGAAGCCCTAATCATGCAGGCTGTAATCACAGAAGACAACTTTGTAGGAAGAAAATTCATTTTAAAACATCATTCCTCCCATTTAATATGGGGCATCGGTGTTGTTTTGTATGCTTGTGAGGGGGAATTTTCCCCCGCAATGTTGGCTTTGCTCCATGGGCGTAAGTTCTGAAAATTATTGGGAGACCAGTGACGCACCCATATTTGCGTGAAGGGGAGGGGGCAAACGTATTTGGAGGGGGTCCAACTACTGAATATAGTCTTCCGATTTCGACCACTATTTTGTCAAAGGGGAACTTTTTAAATAAAATAATTAGTGATCAACTGAATTATCCTGTGGAGGGGCCTAATCTACCACTATCGTTTCTGATTCGTCAGATTTCAACTCTATCTCCCACAACCTGTTCAAATGTATTCTTTTGGTATTCCTTGACAAGTCACCTCGCACTGCTGAAATTACACCTGCACAAATCACTTTAAAATGTAAAATTTTCCAATTTCAGACATTCCAGTTCATAGTGCCCGGTCGCCACGACGCCAACGTTAGTGCACGTGCACACCCATCTTGCGCATTCGGCGCATTCGCCACACTTCGTGCGATGCTACGGATTCTGCTGTGCCTCCTACGCTTTGTTAATTGCTGCCACATGATAGACTTGCGCCATATCTGACGTGATAAAATGCTTCGTATGGGCGTTCGCTCCGAAAATTCGATTAATTAAATTCGATCATTAGTTCCCTTCTTACCATATTTTATGGTGAAGAAATGCGGATACCCGCTGAGCTTTGATGCACCTCATATCTTTGATTAAACATGCTTCCACGTTGGCTACCGAACCGAAACCCTGCCTGAGTGTACTTCTTTGGACCCGTTTCGTATTTCTTCGTCTACGGATGTGTCTTAAGGCTCCAATTCATTTTTGTTAGAGGTCCAACGCATTTTCGAAACCCCTGCTCGTTTTAGGGTTTTGTTGCTTTTTTGCGCACCGAATATTTTTTTTTTAGTTGTTGGGGCGCTTTCAAAGATCTCGATGTGTTTTTTGATGTGTGATCAAAGATCTCGATGTGTGATCTCGGGCACTTAGTGCCCGGTATTTTTGTTCGTTTTGGGATCATGTTGCTTTTTGCGGCCCCAGCCTCTTTTCAGGCCCTTGTGCGGTTATATGGCCCCTATGTGCCTTGAGAGCTTCCGGTGTTTTTGTTTTTGTTTTTTTTAGTGTTCCCGGTATATATATGTAGTTATGGCTACAACGCATGTTTTCGGACCCTGCCGCCTTTTACGAGACTGCGCTTTGAAGGGCCAGTCACATTTTCGGTCCCCGTTGTGCTCTTAGGGTCCCGCTGTGTTTATTTGGGGCTTCTGACGCACATTTGTGGGGCCCCAGTACGATTTTGAGGCTTCGGTGCGATTTTTCTGGGTCCCAGCGCGACGTATCGCGCCCAGGCGCGTGGTTCCGGGACCCAACTCCAGTTATCTGGGCTCAACACGATTTTTGTGGATCTCTTCTGAATTTTCTTTAACTTCCGAATCCCGCCCTGATTTTTCGAGTCCCTGGTGCCATGTTTTTGTATCTCATCTCGATTTTCTTCGAGCTCCGGTATGTTTTTCGATGCCGTACGCGATTTGTCAAGGCATCTGATGACATGTTCGGTGCTCCAGAACCATTGTCCTGACCCGGACTTTTTTGCAATCCCTCCTGATTTTGGAGGGCCCCGGCTTTATTTTTCGGATACCGATGGGACTTTGGGGGTCACACGGTGCCTATGTGGGGCCATAGACGCCAATTGTTGCCAGCCCGACGTTAATTTTTGATGCCCAGACCAAATTATTGGTACTACCGATAGGTCCGAGCGCGAAATTTTTGGTACTACCGAATTGTGGGTCCGAGCGCGAAATTTGGTGGGACCGGTTCGAGTTTGCGGGGCTCGTTGTACTTAGCTGTGACCCCAACGCGATCTTGGCGGTTCCTGTTGCAGATTCTCGTGCCTCGGAGCGAGTTTTCTGGGGCCCGCCGCATTTACTTTGAGCCCCTACACGAATTCTGGTGGACCGACGCGAATTTTTGTGGTCCCAGCGCGACTTTTGGGGGCCTCGGCTCGATTCTTGGGAGCATATCCCTCTTAGGAGGGAGGGGCCATTTGCCCCTTTGATATGTCACTGCGGCAACCGAAGGAGTTCTATTTTTTATATAGGTCCTTATGTGATATTTTTGGGTCCTGGTACGATTCTTCGGTCTCCAGGTGCGATTTTTTCGGTGCCCTGACACGTTTTTTTCCAGTGCCCAACGGGTTTTGCGGGGACTTTGACCCGATTTTTTTGGGCACAGAGTGACATTCCGGTTGATAATTGATTTTTGGACAGCAGCAACCTTTGGGGTCCAGGCGCGACTTTTTTGGTCCCCAGTGAGATTTTCGAAGGCTGCGACGCGACTTTTTTAGTCCAATGTAATCTTTTGTGTCCCGACGTCATTTGCTTGGATACCTAGCGCGAGTTTTAACGACCTCGACACTTTGTGGGTGTCCAATACGTTTTGGATGCTTTTGGTGTCATTGTTGGGGCCCAAGAGTGATTATCCATGTCCGGATTGTTTTTCGTTGCCCCGGCTTCATTTGTGTCCAAATGATATTGTTGGGGAACGGTACGACTTGTCGTGCCCCTAGCGAGATTTTCATGATCCGGGCGTGAATTTTTGGTACCCATAGGCTCAGCGAGATTTTCAGGGGCTCCGGCCGGATCTTTTTGGGCCCATGTCGTGATTTTCAAGTACCCCGGCACGACTCCTGCCATTTCAGATGCTTCTAGAAAATTATAGACCTCCTCTCGCGTCTTAGGGGTCTCGTCTCATTTCCTGGAGTTTCTTTACCGGTTTTGGACGTCTTCTCGTCCGCCCTACCCTCCTCCATATGCAATGGTCCTCCTCTCCCGTTTTGGAGGACCTCCTCCCACATCCTGGGGCCCCTTTAACATGGCATGGGACTTCCTCTCATGTTCCAGGGGCATCCTCTGCCAAATTAGGGGCCTCCTGCCACGCCTCGTGGGCCTCCTCCTTTGTCCTCGCAAAGCTTACCCGTCTTGAGGGGATCTTCAATTTTGGAAACCTCGCCTCCTTCCATACCTGCTACCTACCACTCCCATTTTAAGGGCCTTCTCTCATTTCCTGGGAATTCCTTCCGGTCGTCGGGGCCTCATTCGGCCCTGGAGACCTCCTACTCCATCTCGAGGGACTCCTCTCGAGTCCGGCAGGGGCCTCCTTTTTTCTTTTTGAGGCTTTCTTGTTCAAATTAGGGGCCTCCTCTCACGTCTTCGGGGCCTTCTGTTCCGCGTTTTGATTCTATCTTTTCCCATTTTAAGGTTGGCCTCTTATCTCCTGGTGGACTCCTGTTCTCTCTTAGGTGGCTCCTCTTCCAAATTACACGCAACCTTTCCTATCTCAGTTACCTTGTCATTTCCTGGGAACCTTCTTACCCGTCTTGAAGCCTTCTTTCTCGCCTGGAAGCCATCCCTCTTATCTAATGGCCATTCTCTCCTATTTTAGGGGCTTCCTCGTGCATCATAGGGTCTCTTTCCAATCTTATATCGTCCTCTTCCGTATTAAATGCTTCCTGCCACTTTTCTGGATTATCCTTTTCTATCTTGGTGGAACCTTACCCGTTTCGGGGACTGCTTTTAGGTCTCCGAAACCTCATCTCATATCCACTGGTTTCTCTTCCGTCTTAGGGCCTTCTCTCATTTTCTGAGGTCTCCCTTCCCGTATTGGGGCCTCCTTTGCAATCCTGGGGGCCTCCTTTGCAATCCTGAGGGCCTCCTTTGCAATCCTGGGGGCCTCCTTTGTATTCCTGTGGGCCTCCTTTGCAATCATGGGGGTCTCCTTTGCAATCCTGGGGGCCTCCTTTACAATCCTGTGGGCTTCCTTCGCAATTATGAGGGCCTCCTTTACAATTCTAGGGGCCTCCTGTGCAATCTTGGGGCCTCCTTTGCAATCCTGGAGGCCTCCTTTTGCAATCCTGGGGGTCTCCTTTGCAATCCTGGAGTCCTCCTTTGTAATCCTGGGGGCCTCCTTTGCAATCCTGGTGCCTCCTTTGCAATCCTGGAGTCGTCCTTTGTAATCATGGGGCCTCCTTTGCCTGGTTAATCATGTGGGCCTCCTTTGCAATCCTGGAGGCCTCCTTTCCGCAATCATGTGGGCCTCCTTTGTAATCCTGGAGGTCTCCTTTGCAATCCTGGAGGCCTCCTTTGCATTCCTGGGGGCCTCCTTTGCAATCCTGCGGGCCTCCTTTGCAATCCTGGGGGCCTCCTTTTCAATCCTGGGGGCCTCCTTTGTAATCCTGGAGGCTTCCTTTGCAATCCTGGGGGCCTCCTTTGCAATCCTGGGGGCATCCTTTGCATTCCTGGGGGCCTCCGTGCCAATTGTTGGCACTCTCGTGATTTATGGGGCCTCCTATCCTCTCCTAGGTGACTCCTTCTTCAAATTAGGGGCCTCCTCTCACGTCTTGGAGGCCTCCTCTCGTGTCTCGTCTGCCTCATTGCTCACTTTTTTCCTGTGTATTTCCGGATAGGGGCCTCCTCAAATTTCAGGGGGACGGCGCCCCCCCCTGTTTGACGGCAGGGGGTGCGACTGCCCCCCCTGCCCCCCTGCCCGCCCTCCCCCCCGGTGGCGACGCCCTTGTCATGATGTTAGTCAAAGAGCGAAGTATTTAGACAAACTTTGGCTGAACTGAGGTGGTTCGCCTATTGTAGACGATTGCACTATTTCGTGACGGAAAGTTCAAACTCCGAATTGTATCAGTCTCATTCTGCGACTCAAATGTGCTACATAACGTTTCTGTGTGTTCAGGATAAAATTATACCAATGAAGATATATCTTGTTATTTTTGTTTAATTTTTTACTTTCTGATGTGGTGGTACCGTTTTCCAATATTTTACTTTACGAATGTGATTTTTCAGCGAACGGAATACGATACATGACAATAAATTGCAGCACTATAACTTCGGTTTCGCGTCGAGTTCGCTTTTTTCGCCGGTTGAGCGCCACGTTCGTTTTGAAGCCGAGGCCGTGCGGAATCAAGGTAAATTGAACTAGGAGACGTGCGGGTTGGCGTTGGCTCGGATTTTCCGATGTTATAACGTTCTAACCGCCCTGATTTCAATACCCGTGCACCCGCGGACGGCTGAAGTGATATATTGGTTTGTATCGTCGCGATGTCGCATTTAAAGGGATCTGTCCTGACCAGGCAGATAGTCCAGTGCGAATACGATGGGCACTCCTTTCGTAGTGTTAGGTTTGCATGAAGCGGCGTAATAAAGTACGCCATAGTGACCTACCAGTGAAAGTCTTCGGTGAAATGGATCAATTTTTTAGCCAGGTGAGTGTTGTGCAATTAATGCGTGCTGCATATGCCGGTAATTTTGTCTTAAAAGGTTTTTTTTTTTTTTTATTTGGATTAGGTACCATGTTTAGCAAGGTAACTAGTATGATGGGACCACGTACCTATTTGCTGTGCAAATGCTTCCTTTTCAGGTTGTGAGCAAAATAATGCCAAAAAAGGGGCCTTGGGATAGATAACATAGCATAAAAGGAAATGTAAAAAAATATCAAGAAATGCAACGTAACCTAATCTAACCTACCTTTGGAGAGAAGATAATTTAAATAAATTAGAGAAATGGCAAGCAATTTATTTTCTGAAAATTCTCAACATAAAAAAGAAGCCTGACCCAGTCTCACCTAACCTAAGCTGCTTTTGAAGAAGAAAAATTACAAATATTTTAAACATTTTTGTGACATTTGTTTTCGAGACTGGTATTATTGTGCGTTAAGGTACAAGAAAGGTTTTTACATGCATTTGCCTCCATAAAGAGAGGAAATGGGTTAGGTTTGGTTTGGTTTGGTTAGGTTAGGTTAGTTTAGGTTCCTTGAATTATAATTGTTTCAAAAATTATTTTAAAAAATCAATTTGCACATCAAATAAATAGTCCCATCAATGTCACCTTCATGAACATGGTATTCTGAAGAAACAAAAAACACATTTGAAGACAAATTTACCCATATGCCTGCTTGTGTGTGTGTGGGGGGGGGGGCAGATCGAAGGTCAAAGTGGCAAATTTCAATGTTTGTGGTATCTAGGTAAGTACCTACCTAGGTACCTATGCACTAGGTGGGTACCTACCTACCTACCTAGGTACCTACCAACTTTGTGTACATGATACTGATGCCAGTCTGCAAGCTGGTACCTATGGTCATCTTGATGGCTTTATCTCAGGGGTGTTGCTTTATATGCTTTTGAGAGAGCATACAGCCCTGGGTGCTGTATGACCATCACAGTTGATACTCCCCTAAGCCCAAATAACCAACGAAGTGCAAGTGCCCCCTCAAAGTTACCTTTGCCCCCAATAATTTTAACTTTTAACATGGGACCATATGGAGTGTGCCCCAATCCATTTGGGCTCTCCCATGCATTTGACACCCACAAATAATTTGGAGAAGTAAATGCTTGTTCTTGATCTTGTATGTATTTATCAGTGTGTGAAGAAAGGCACCATGGACCTGTGCTGTACTAGTGTATGCTGGTGCAGTGAGCCAAGTTTGATGTTGTGCACATAACCCTTGTTTGCTGTACCCTGCTGAGGATAGGGTTGGATTTGTACTCTGTAATCCTGGATGAAGAGTGAAAATTTGGCATTGTTTTGCTTTAACATGTACACCAAGACAAGTTTTGGACACATTTTGCCTCCATATAGGAAACAATTGGGTTAGGTTTCATTAGGTGCGGTCAGGTTTGTTTAGGTTTTTCTAGTTGGAAAATTTGCCAACATAAAAGAAAAGAAGTTTCAAAATAAGTTCAGTGTTGTTTGTTTTTAAAAAGCAGGTTATGCTAGGATGGGTTCGGTTGGCTTTCTAACTTGGAAAATTGTGTGAAAACAATTGACATTTCCCAAGTTTTACTTTTGGGAATTTTGTTTTCTCCAACAGGTTAGGCTAGGTGACGTTAGCTTGTATTTTGGTTGTACTTTTTCAACCTTACCTGTTATGCTATGTTTCCAAACTCAAAGCCAGTTTTTGGTGGTATTTTGTTCACAAACATAAAAGTAAGCATTTGCACGAACAATGAAATCCCATCATCTTAGTCACATTCATAAACATTGCATTGGAAGGCTAAATTCCAAGAATTCATAAAGCACATTTAAGCACAAATTTACCAATAATTGTTGGGTGATCAAATGCAGAGATGATATTTTCCTTCAAGCTAGCTACTGCACCATCTTGTTTGTACTTCCAAGCAAACCTTAAAGTCATAAAGTGTTAAGGCTTAATAAGAGCCACAGGGGCCCATATGGGCTAAGCCTATATAGAAAAGATGCTAGAAAAGTACTTGCTCTCACCCCAATCAATCCATTATCTCAAGTTCCTAGGGAGCTATATATTCCAGCCTATCTAGCACCATTCACCTGATATTGCATAACACATTTCTCAACAATTACAAACTCCTCCAATCATGCCCATTATGTTACCATAGCCAATCTCATCAGTATCACATCCCGAACGAAGGTGCTGAATCCACTGCTAGGTACACCCTATATAAAGTCATAAAGTGTTTAGACGTAATAAGAGACACAAGGGCCCATCCAGTTAAACCTGTAAATGGAAGATACCATAAGCCCAGTAAAATGACCCACTCAAACCATCACCACATCCTAAAGAAACCATCCACAAACATCCCACACACCTTTCAGTGCCTGTCTACCCTAGCTATCCAGCCCTATTCCCTTGGTCCCTCTTGTGCCCTAAAGCCAAAATAACTAACACATGTGGATTGAATGCCATACCAATAATTTTCCAGCTGCATCCATGCCTGTTTAAGGGGGTCTATGCCATGCACACTTACTTAGCATAAATCTCACCCCATGCATCACAAATTAGAACTCAAAATCAAGATTTTCATGTCTAATAAATTTGTCCACCCTACTGTTATATACATTCAATGAGGAACTCCCCACGACATCAGCAGGCAGCCTATTCTACTGATCAACAACCCTTTCACCGAAGACCTGTTGTTGCTTAACTGTTCTACACCTCAGCTTGTCTAACCTGAATTGATGACCCCTATGTGATACACTAAACTGAAGAGTGTCATTCAAATTGACCTGACCTAGTCCTTTAACAAATTTGTACATTTCAATCATGTCCCCCTTAGTCTCCTATACTTGAGTGAGTACATATATAATGCCACAAGCATTTCTCCATATTCTAAGTTACCTATTCCACTGATGAGTCTAGTTGTTTTGCGCTGCACTCTTTCTAACATATCTATATCTTTCTCTAGGTTGGAGCTCCATGCTTGTACAGAATATTCCAAGTGGGGTCGCACATATGCTAAGTATAGTTTTTTTTTCATGACTTCCTGAGTAATCACTGATCAGTTAATTGTCAAGCATCAATTTTAATACTACAAATGAGTCAAATTGAACTGAGAGGGTATTTTTGTGAACATGATAATGTTCTGGGTGATTAAAATCCAAAACGGCCTGTTTTCCAACACTAGCTAACAAGAACTTAAATGTCTCATCCTAGTGGTTCATTGCTTTGGGAGGTCAAACTATGTATGTCTCCATTTCTTTTTGGCAAAAAGTATCATGCTCACTAAATGAATGTTGCTCACAAGGTAGGATTTCTTTGTCGTAGGGTAGGTATATACCTACATACCTGATCTCTCCATAATTCATATAACAAATTGAAGCGAATAGTAGCATGTCTAGCTCTTCCTGGGCAGGTGTGAGATTGAAAATGGTCTGTTTCTGGATTTGTGTTTTTTTTGTCAACATCATCCTCTTCAGAAAATGATGCTCCCATTTCTTAGATTGCATGGTGTTGTTTATGCATGGACCACTCTGTAACAAGGTGCTCAAGGTTCACTTGAAAGTGCAAACAGATTCTCGTGTCACAGGTATTAAATCTTCAAATGTTTGAAATCCATGTTGAGTATCCCTTGAAAGGTTGTACCTATCTAGGTGAGTCTGAACCTTCTCTTTAACCAGTTCTTCCAGCACCTTTAAAACTATTAAGGTCAAACCGACTGACCTGCAGTTTCCTACACACTTCATACTTCCTTTCTGGAAATTGGTACAACATTTCCATTTCATCAATCTTCAGGTACTTCAGAATTCTCCATAGGCTGCCTGGAGAATGGTACCCAGGGGAACTGCTAAATCTTGAGCACACTGGACTAAGACCCCAGCACGCATATCATTCAGTCCAGCAGCTTTATTATGTTTTTATTTTCTTCAACTGTTTTTTTGCACATCTTCTGCAGTTACTATAAGATCTTCCACCTATCACCTGCCATAGCACAGCCTTCAGTGGTTTCTAATGCTCCTGGGCTCTCTTTAGTCAAGACCGATGGGAATTGCTTGCTAAGGGACTTGACTATATTGCAATCATCAACCACTATTTCCCCATCCACCTCTAGTGGTCCTACATACACTCTTTAGAGCTAAATCTGTATAAGCTTTAGATGGGCGCTGTATAACCAATGCAGTTGATGCACCCAAAAACCCTAATAACTAACTAACTGTATAAGCTTTAGGATCACTTAGCATTGCCTGCTCACCATTCTTAGCTAATTTATGTTCAGCCAATCTTTGATACACTAACACACCTAGCTTTATTTTGAGCCATTCTATATGATTATGGGTTTTCCTCAGAGTTAAGATCTCTTAGTTTCTTAAATGCCTGCTTCTTTGACTAGTAAATGTTGAACTTGAACAGCCATGAGAGGTGCTTATCCTTGTTTAATCTAATTTGTCTATTAAGATTGAACCTATCCTGATCTTCGAACAGTGTCTTTTGCCATTATCCACATTTTATAGGCATCTAAACCCATGTTCCCAGTTGATTTCATCCAGGAAGATTCCTTTGGCAAAATTTGGAATCCATGTTTTATTGAATACTACACTTCCAACATGTAAGGAAAAGCATGCGATATTGTGCTCACTATTACCAAAGATATCCCATATGCTCACAATTCTCATCATTTCTAAGCACTAGTTCTAATATTTAATTTCCATGTATCACTTCAAAAAATAAATATTTATCAAAAACAAGTCATAAAGCTTCTTCCTGATTTGATTAGACTAGATTAGATGTCTGAATCCTTAATATTGTTCCACACTTCAGGATGATATCTGACCACAAGGATTTTACTCTCTATGGACACTACCCTCTATGGCATGACATTTCATTACTTGCCTCTCATACAAGAGTAGTCCACCTGCAATCCTTATCTTCCTTTGATGAGCATGTGTGCTGTAGCATGTTAGTTCGAATTCTTGCAAGTTATTTCCAAAAATGCATACCAAATATAGCTTTTCAGACAACAACATTTTTTTCACCCCTGTTGACACGTCTTGGCTTGAAATGTTACTCGAGTGTTCACCACGGGCTACCGCTTGATACCAGATTTGATGTCCATGATGTTAGGAACGCATTCGCATTCAGCATCCCGTTTGCATGCTCTCCGATTTTGGTCACATTTGCAGGATATAATCTTTGTTGTTTGTCAACATAAGGTAAACATTTCGGTATTTATTACCAATATACCAATTATTCGGTAGGACAGGCAATTTGATCTCCAGAGGTCAAGAAACGTCATTCGGGTCAAAAACGCGCTTCCGCATCAAAGTTAAAGTATTTCACTTAGCAGGCATCTAGGCATTAGAATCATTTGGCTGTCTATCAAGGATGCAGCACATCAAATTACATGGCCCTGAATGTCGCAGTTTGACCCCAAGGTCACCAAGGTTGGTTTTACTACTAAAGCTTGTCATTATAAGTATCTCAGATTATAAATTATGTATATATATATATATATATATATATATACATACATACATACATACATACTTACATATATGTATATATGTGTGCATATATGTGTATAGGTGTGTATATGTGTGTATATATATACATATATATATATATATATATATATATATATATATATATATATATATATATATATATATATATATATATATATATATATATATATATATATATATATATATATATATATATATATATATGTATATATATATATATATATATATATATATATATATATATATATATATATATATATATATATATATATATATATATATATGTATATATATATATATATATATATATATATATATATATATATATATATATATATATATATATATATATATATATATATATATATATATATATATATATATATATATATATATATATATATATATATATATATATATATATATATATATATATATATATATATATATATATATATATATATATATATATATATATATATATATATAAAATATATATATATACATATATATATATATATATGCATATACATACATACATGCATACATGCATACGTATACATACGTACATAGATACATATGTATATATGCATATATGTATATATATATATATATATATATATATATATATATATATATATATATATATATATATATATATATATCTATATCTATGCATATAGGCATATATACATCTATACATATATATATACGCATATATACATATATACATGTATGTATGTATGTATGTATATATATAATTCCCTGATTTGATTACACACAGATAAGTATTTCACTTATCTATTATTTGCTTTCACATCAATAATACTTATTTGTAGTTATTGTCATTGGTTTTTGGTAAATAATTTCAGTACCGCTCATTCTTTATTCACTGACAGCTGATAATTTGACAATTGTAATGCTAAGAATGAATAATTATGCTGTGTTTTTACTCTCTACTTTGTGTCATGGCATAGTATTCACGAAGATACATGCTTGATATCATTTGTTCATAACTTGCATTTTAGTCATAAGACACAAATGACTAAAGACTCAAATCAAAAGACTAAAATGACATGCCTTGCAAATGTTTGCTTTTTTCTTTTGTATCTCAAAACAAACAGAAGTATAGCCGCAGCACTCTTTTCGCTCAAAAATTGCTTTCAAGGGCATACACATTTTCTCATTGACATTAATTCCATGCAGATTTTCAACATTCTATTGTGCTCATTTCAACATCTCACACCTGGACGAAAAAAAACATTATTTTAACACCGATGGAGCTCCCTTGCCACTACTAAGTATCGCGATTTTAAAGAAATGTCACTTCTGAAGTGTGATTTTCCAAAGAATCAACAGAAGGAGAATTTGCTGTGTCTATTTTATTTTAAGTCTGATATGGCATTTCAAGAAAGAAGATTCTTTCGGTTTGTGTCGGATCCATTCTCAGAAACGGAAGTGGGGCACCTGTTTGTGACATATTGTGTCAGTAATACTCCTGCTTCCTCGACTGTCCGCAGCGCGTCGCTTCGGCGCCAGCAAGGACGCCTCTCTTGGAGTAGCTAGGCTGGCCACCATGCCGTGCAACCCGGTGCAGATTTGCCTGCTGTGGAGCAGCTCCGCCATATCCGTGCTAGTCCCAGTGCTGGTACCAGTACCAGTCGGCGTTTTGGATGTTCATGTACTGTTGCAGAAGCCGCTGCCGACACGCCCGGCGGTCAAGCCCTCGTTGGTCAGCTGCCTGCAACGTCGCCTTCACGGCGCGATTGCACCGTTCTACTGCCCCAGATACTGCCTGGTGGTAGCGTGGGGCCCGGATATGACTTACACCCACACTCTGCAGGTAATTCTGAGATAAAAAATGTATATGGAGTAGGTGCCGTTGTCGGACAGCAATTCCCTGGGGTATACTTTGCGTGACGCCAAGACCTCGATAAATTCAATACACGCGTGACAGTTTGGCTCCGAGCGAAATCCAGCGTCTGCCTACTTGGGAGAAGTCGGCTGCCAAGACCACGGCATATCGCTGAGCGTGGGCTGCATCCATAGGCCCGATAAAGTCCAGCCCTACCTTGTTCCAGGCTGCCGCTGGTAAAGGCACTGGATGCATTGGAGTATGTCGAAGTACCACCGTCTCATCCATACACAGTGGCGCAGACTTCACAGCTCTTGCCTCCACCATCTCGATCAATGCCAGACCACCAGTATAGCTCCTGCAGGCGCTGCTTGCATCTGACGATGCTATGGTGCCACTGATGTGCCAGGCTGAGCAGTCTGAGCGAAGCAGACTTTCTAGAACGATTAGGCAATCGACGCGCACAGCCATACCTCTGCACAGTGAGTTGATTCCTGAGGTGGAAGAATGGCTGAAGGTCAGGCGAGCAGTCGCCCGGCCTACGAGACCATGGAGGCATGGTCCATGGAGGCGTAGGCAAGCCACCGCTGCAGTCGCGGCCGAGCAGTGGACCTTACCCTGTTCCCCTCCCCCTTTCCGGCCGGCGCCCTGCCACCGTGGCTTGACCTCGATACCCGGCCGCCGTCGTCAGATGATGAAATGTCTGGGGCGATGTGAATGTAAATGCCAGTGATGTGAATGTGGTTGTCCGGGTGATGTGAATGTAAATGCCAGTGATGTGAATGTGGTTGTCTGGGGTAATGTGAATGTGAATGCCAGTGATGTGAATGTGGTTGTCTTGTGTGATGTATGTAAGCAAGTATATTATGGGAACCCAATGGGCAGGTGTGTGTGTGTGTGTACATGTACATGACTGAAAGATGAAAGGTGTATAGATGACAAATGGCATGGTTGTAAGTACATGAGTGGGATGACTGTGGTATGACAGACCCTGTCATTATGACAATGTGTTAGGCGTGTCTCGCGTGTACGTGTGTATGTATGGAGAAATGGAAGAGGTGTGACAGATGTCATACCCCGTGGCCAATGTCCGTGTTGTCAGGTGTAGGACAGGTATGTATGATGCACGTGTGTCTAGTCTATATATGTGTGTATGATTTAGGAATATAGTGGAATATTGGATGACTGCTAGATGAATGTTCATGTGTTTCTGACATGTGAAATGTAAATTGGGCTGCAGCGCCCCGATCTGCCGGCTGTCTGTGAACAGCGCGGAACCGCCGTATTGGCATTGTTTGGAAGTATGTGCTGAAGCAGCAGCTCTGGTGTCCGATGCCGGACCGGCGCGAGGCTGCCAAGACGCAGAGTCAGATTCAGAGCAACTCTGAGCTGAGGTGGAATGTCTCTGATGTCTCAGAGGGACGGTGTGCCCGCCGTTGCAGTAGAGTTCAGAGTCCGCCATTGTTCTATCTAGGCGACAGTTCATGGCTGGCCGGGGCTGATGCCCTGGAATGCGGCGCAGTTAGTCGCGTGATCATGACGTGTCGCGGGCTGGGTTTTACCTCGCGGCGGAACCGAGGGGCTCCGCCAGGACTTGCCACGGAGACGCGCGACCGAGCGGTCGCCGGAGGCGGGCGGCTGGCCGCCGCCGGCCAGCCGCCGGTCCCACATTACGGTACTGAGGTACATCTGAGACTCTGCCTGAGAGTCGGTGTGTGACTGCTGAGATGTAAGCTTACGAGGTTGAGAGTTGTAGCGCGTATGAAGATCGATCAGTATGTAAGCTGAATTGTCTGTTGCCACTGCTGCCTCTTGGAATATCAGAAATTGGAACTTGAGATAAGAGACTGAGATGTTGTATGTACATGTGACTGTCGAGATGTATGAAGATGTGGGATGGCCGTGTGAATCGTATGTGAAGCAGTTGAAGCTGTCTAGCCAAATGAGGCTATGGTAATGAATCGTCTGTCACGCTGCACTATTGAAACTTGGATGACTATCGCCATTTAATTACTAATCAATTGCACAATATAAAAGTGCTGGATTTCTGGTGCCTGTCAAGAGATGTTTGGATCATAGCTCGGAGATTGAGACACAGAGCCATTGAACATAACCGGGGGTCTTTAATATCGCCAACGTCGAGGTCCATAGTACTATTCACGTAGCCAAAAGAAGTGTTTACCCCCCCGACATAAATAGAAGTACCAAGTAGGGGCAGGGAAGAACTTCTCTACATGCGTCAGTTCCCAAATCACCCAACATACCGTTCAGTGTTTTCGCGAAGCACTCTAGCTATGTTCAGAAGAAGACGGCCTGTTAGCTCTGCTCCCTTCTGTGTTAGAATTCGTGCTCTGCTGGAGGACAGCGATATAAGATTACGCGGTGTGATGCGCATCGGATCTATGCAAGTCCCTCCCTGGACTCTCACCTCACCCGATATTGAGATATCACTGTCCAGTCTCAGAAAGTGCGAAGTGGTTCCTGAGGAATTTAGACTTCGGGCGCTGGAATTGATGTCTTCGTACCGCCATTTTACAGATACACAGACGGGTCGAAGACAGAGTCTGGTGTTGGGTGTGCATTTGTGATGGGGACAGCTGTCAGGACATTCTCCTTGCCGGCAAACTCATCAGTGTATACATCTGAGTTGGTTGCCCTAGACAAGGCACTGAGTTTTATTGAAACATGTGATGAAATGCTGCATATAATCTACACCGACTCACTCAGTAGTCTTACACTCTTAGGGCGTTTTACCCATTGAACCCACTTGCGCAAGCTATTCTATGTAGGCTTTCCTCTCTGGCCTGCGCTGGGAAAACGATTGTGCTATGTTGGATACCGAGCCACGTGCGAATCTGTGGAAACGAGGCTGCAGATGCTGCAGCGAAACGAGGTGCACGGGCTCCGTGCATACGCTCCCTCCCCCTTCCTGCTAGAGACTTTTACTCGGATGTGAAGGGATTCACTCGGAGGAAGTGGCAGGCAAGCTGGGACTCATTAACAAACAACAAGCTGAGGAATGTCAAGCCCTATATTGGTGAGTGGACTTCATCTTCGCACCGAAACAGACGCCACGAGGTGTCTCTGTGTCACCTGCGTGTGGGACACACCTATGCGACGCACCGGTATCTTTTGGGTGGTGACGAGGCGCCGCTGTGCCCGAGGTGCACCGCGCCAATGTCAGTACGACACCTTCTAGTATCATGTCCGCGGCTTGCCCACGAACGGAGACGTCACTTTGGACGTTCCTTTGTCTCGCTTCGGGACGTATTAGGAGATGAGTCGGACGTTGTTCACTCGGGACAACTTTTTAAATCCCTCTTAGAACTTAAGTTGGATAATTTACGTCGGTTACTAACGTGCTGCTGCATACGTGGCTAGTTTTACACTAGGACAGACGTGGCATCGCCACCTATAACCTGCTGCTTGATCTGACGTGTACGTGCCTCTATGTCTAATTGAGTTATGGGCGCTAAATGACCAATGCAGTCGATGCGCCCTAAAGCCCAAATAACTAACTAACTAATATTATTGGGATGCAAAATATATAAAAGTAATGGGCGACTCCAAATGGATTGGGGGCACACTCCATGGACCCCATGTTAAAAGTTGAAATTATTGGGGGCAAAGCCAACACTGAGGGGCATTTGCCCCTGAAAAATATATCAAAACACACCCCCGATCTAGACGTATATGAATGAAAAGTGGAAAACAATCTTGAAGACCTGCTACAGGTTTCGTATCAGCATATGTTTCCCCACCAGCGATTTTGTGTACCGGTGATGAGGGCGACATTCCAACTGGCACCGGGACCTCCAACGGTAGCCTAAATATAATGTTGCCGGCACCTTTTCCCCGGCCTGAGGGGTATCACCTTCCTATTGGTGACACATGCCCCAGTTCCCCCATCTTTGTTTCCGCCCCTACACTTGGTAGGAAAAAAGTATGCTGCAACAATTATATTTTCTTCTACTACCCCCTCCTTCCCAGCCGTCATCTTCAGTTGGCCTGTCTCATCATACTGCTACTACCCGCAGCACCGCGCGATGGCTACGACGTTCGACATGAAGGCAGTCAGCGTGGATCGAACCAAAAGTGCTAATGTTAAGTAAGAATAAATACCATATTCATGAAGAAGACTCTTCAAGCTTTCAAATGAACCCAATTTTTTTCTCTCCAATTTTGCTGTTGTTCAAGCCCGTAAATTCCATGTGGAAAACACGGAAGTTTGGCTGAAGCGCCTTCGGGACTGAGTGATTGTCCAGCCCATTTGACGTCACCGGTTGCCAAACAAAATTGAAGGGCCCGATACTAAAGTCTATTACATCTTGCAGTCTTTATAAGGTTTGTTTAGAAAGTAATGTAAGCCACAGCGTAGTACCCATTGGTTTCTTAAGGAATATCAATTATAATAGTGTGCATGCAGCTTCTCGTTGACTTTTTATTTCATAGTATCATAAGCTGGCAGATTGGCTCACATGTGGCTGTTGTTGGCTCCGTTTCAGACTGGGATGCACCGTATCAATATTGAATACATGCACATTTTCATTGCCATTTAGTATCTACCTAGGTAAATATCAGGCTGATAGTGTGATGGGTCGGCTGCTGAAGATAATTATTACAGTTTGCATATCCACAATCTCAATGATAACTGTGATTGTTCTTGACTGGACTGGTGTGTAAGCAAGTTTGACAAGGACTGGAATTTCAGAATGGGATATCCAATTCAAGCTCCATATGAATGTGGTTTTGTCCAGGGGTGTCATCCCGATAGCGGCCATAGGGACCCAATTGAGCTTCCATATCTGATATGACATGTATGATGCGTCACCCATTCACAGTTAATATTTGAATGTGATTGCATGCAGGTGACCATAGGTGTATATTTTTTGCAACACATGAAGAGCACACTCCATTACCATATATTGATATAATTAAGCCTAAGTTACACTAAAATCACTTGTCGAAAATGGCAGCGATCTAAGCGGCGAAAACCGGCAATGCAGCGTTTTAGACAGGGAGTTTGAATTTTTAAAGTTTAAAGTTTTAAACTTTAAACTTTAATATTTAAAGTTTTACAATTGTGGCTTGTGTGCAGGGGTGTCGATTTTTGACATATATTTGGGGCGGGGCCCGAAGTGTCAAGGTACTAGACACCCCCCAGACCAAAAACTCATCGGATTTCGCCCACTATATTTTCAGACCTCAATAATTCTGATTTTGTATTTGACGATGTGTATGTGTATGTTTATGTCTATTCAGCATCCTCGCCAACGGGCAAAATCGTCCAGTAACAGGTGAAGTCACATAAGCAAAAAGAGCAGTACACGGTGCATGTCAGCATAACAACTTTGAGTCATAGCATGCGACTACAGTCATACAATGGCCTCGGGTCCATCGTAATCGTCAACGTCATCGTCATCGTCAACGTTACCGTCACCCTCCCCTCACTCTACACATCAACAAACAAACGCCGGCTTCAGTAAAATATTTCTGCGCCCATATGCAGGCTAAAACACACCGGCCTTGATGCAGCATCGAAGCACAACAGGCCTGAACTGTGATGACGATGGGTAAAGGTATTTCCTTGTGTCCTAACATCAGGGAGGAGAAGCCAAAGTTTTGGTGGGGCAGTGAATTCCGGGGTAGGGGAGGGGGCACAGCCTCCACAAAAGCATATACATCGAAAACAATGTACTCTGATCAAACATGTGCACCTGATATAGTCATCGTGATCGCCGAGTCTAGTCAGTCACCACACACGACACCAAGCAAACTAAAATGCACAACGGATCATAGAAATCAATCAGAGCAATCGTCCTACTACTTTTCTACAACAATCTAAAAACTCCACACGTACCCAATGGCGCAGCCAGAGCAAGAGTAGGACACACTGGTTACATGCCTCTCGGTCACGGCCAAGGAGTCCGAAAAGGTCAGCCCAGGAGATTCCCAGAAGTGCCATCCGACGGTTTTGAAATGGATATGTCTGCTGGAATGGTTCCTTTGCAAGAGTCGGAAATAAAAAGTACAAAACTTCGGAAAGTGGGAATAATGGCAGAAATCAAAGCAGCTTTCAAATCTGCGGAATTGGAATGGTCCCCGCACCAGGTGTGTCGCAATGCGGGCATTTTTTACTGCGGCCCTGTTAGTACTTGTAATCCTTTCCCTCCGGAAGGTTAGGTGCAGAGTTTTCTATACCTTTGGTGGTGCTTCGGACTCCACCATATTTGCCTTCTTGACCTACATTCACCGATTTGATATCTAATTCCCATTGGAATTCACTTGGGACGTATCACGGAGGATAATTTTTCCAAATCTCCAAAATGCCGAGATTCGCAGTCGTTGCAGCATAGCACCACCAAATCCAGATTATACTGTTCTTTCATCCAAATCCAATAACTCTGCTTTCCCAAAATTGTAATCACACCGGGGTTACTAAAACGAGGTCGTGTCAAATTATCTCTTCTTATCGCAGTAAGGGGAAACCATTTGTGCAGAACATGATGTTAGAATGATTTTAGACATTCGGCTTTCAATATGTGACAAGGTCAATGGTGTTAGCTCAGGTCAAGTATTATGCTTATTCTTACACTGCCGTCTTGTCCCGTGTGGAGTTGGGGTTTTTGTGCGCGTCAGCTGCCTTAGCGACACTGCGCCCGCAGCGGTGGTGTGTGTTGAAACGCTACTGTTTCTTGTGAATTGAAATTTTAATTCAGTTTTAGAGCCACCGAAGTAGTTGCCACCGATGTTGGCAGGGAAGCTTCAACAAGTCCAGTCCATGCTTTTCTCATTTCTGCACGGTGTTTCTATATTAATGCCACAGATACCTAACTACCTACCCACCATATTTGAGTATTATTGTGCTTTAAGTGCTATTATTGTGAGTATTATTGTGCTTTATAAGACAAGTTTTTACAGACACTTTCCTCCATAGAGCAAACGAATAGGTTAGTTTTGGTAGTAAATTTGTGCTTTAAGGTGTTTTTTGAATTCTTGGAATTTATCATTCGAATGCAATGTTTATGAATGTGACTAAGATGATGGGATCACTAATTTTTCTGGGCAAATGCTTACTTTTCAGGTTGTGAGCAAAATAGCACCAAAAAGTGGCTTTGAGTTAGGTAACATAGCATAACAAGAAATGTATAAAAATACAATACAAATTCAGCATAACCTAACCTAACCCAGCCTAACCTCCTTTTGGAGAAAAACAAAATAAAAATAAAATTAGGAAAAGTTAAAGCATTTTATTTTCCGAAGATTTTCAAAATTTAAAAACCTAACCCAACCTAACCTAACCTAGCATGATTTGCTCTTGAATACAAAATTATTTGTTAATTTGCAATTTAAGGTGTTTTTATTAATTTTTTTTGAATTTTTCTTCAGAATACCATGTTCATGACGGTGACTACGATGATGGGACCAATTATTTTCTGTGCAATCGCATTTTTTTGTTTAAAATTGGAAAACACAAGTTGACAAATTTTCTAACTTAAAAGCCGAAACTAACCTAACCTAACCAAACCTAACCCATTTGTTTGCTTTATGGAAACAACTTTGTGTAAAAACTTGTCTTGTTACCACCTTAAAGCACAATAATACCAGTCTGGTTACGTTAGGGTAGTTAAGCTTTATTTAGTTGGACAATTTTCAAACATTTTGACAAATTTCTAAAAATCGGGAATTTTTCCTTCAAAAGCAGCTGACGTTAGGTTAGGCTAGGTTTGGTTCGGTTTTCTAATTTATAAAATTTTCAGAGAATATATTACTTAAAATTGTTTACTAATTTTTCTTCAAAGGGTGGTTAGGATATGCTAGATTAGTTTATGTTTGTTATGGTTATTAGGTTATCGTATGGATTCACTAATGAATGAATCCATACCATTCCCCTGAGTCTAAAAGCTCCATCATAACCTTTCTTCTATAACGTATATCACAGATTCACAAGAAACCATCTCGATTCTACTGCTCACTCAGGACACTATAGAAGTCAATTAATGAAAGTGTTACTTCATTACCTGCTTTGTTAATGTAAACAGAAAGAAGTCCTTTGAACTATATGTAATGTCCTTCACAGTGCTGCTCCATCCACCTCCATCTCCAACCCTGACCAAACTTCAGGAGCGCATCCATCTCTACAGCAGCCTGCGGAACAAGGGTGTGTATTGCAGCAAGAGTACTATGACCTGAATTCCATGGTAACCCTGTTGCCTAATAGTCCATCCCTTGCCTATCCATGGGAGATGTTTGACTTTCCTCAAACTGTCTGGAGAACTTGGGAGTTGAAATCACGTGTGAGTGATGAAACAGATGAGCTCTTCCGATATGCTTATGTTGCAGAATTGCGGCACAGTAGCATGCCAAATGGGGGGGACATTGTGCGCAGTTTCCCCTGACAGGTTGTGGGGCCCCCGAGAATCGCGTCGAGCTCCTGAAACAAAATTGCGCCAATCTCCTTAATAATCCCGTTTGGGCCTCCAATAATCGCACCGGAGCCCCGTAGTATCGCACTGGAGCCAAAAAGTCGCGCAGGGGCTTCTGAAAATGACGCTGAGGCCTCAAAAGTTCCCACCTGGGTCCCTGAAAATCACGCTGGGACTCGAAAGAGTCGTGCTGGGGGTTCAAGAAAATCAGGACGGAGGCCACAAACGGTCGGGCCGGGGCCCCAGAAAGTCTAGGGGGTACCAAGAATTATCGCCCGGATCCCTGAAAATCACGCTAGGGGCGTGACAGGTCACTTTGGGGCTTCAAAATTATCATTGTGATCACCCAACAACTGAAGCCGGGGCAACGAAAAACAGTCCCGACATGGAAAATCACTCTGGGGTCCCAATAACCGCTCAAAATGCCCACAAAATGTTTTGGGCCCCCAAAAACGTGTCCTAGCCACTAAAGCTCGAACTAAGGATCCCAACAAGTGACCACGGGGCCCCCCAATATCGTATTCGGGGCCACAAACTCCGTCGGTAATCCGAAAATGTAATGTCGGCAATCAAAAGCGTACCGAGTTTCGCAAAAAGCGACAGGGCCTTAAAATATGCGCTGCAGCTCGAGGTAACACATCGGTAGCGATAAATTAGAGCATAGCGGAGGCCCTCCAAGCGCACCAGGGCCATCATGACCGCACGGGGCCTAAAAACAGGATGGGCCTCAAAAATGGATTTGATCGTAAACAAAACGAATCAGACACGGACACTAAATAAACACATCGGCGTCTTCGAAAACGCGCCGATACCAAACAAATATCATCGGTGTATATAAAGGCAACAAAGCTTTCGTTAAAAAAAAAGAGCCGGGTCTCGACATGTGCCGGGTCCCTCACAAAAATTGGCTGGAGCCTCCAAAACACATCCATAGAAAAAGAAAATCGCAACGGGTAACAGACGAACACCTAGCCAGGGTCACGGCTCGGTAGCCAATCTGGGAGTTTATTTAACCAAAGAGATGAGGTGCATCAAAGCTCAGTGGGTCTCCGGATTTCTTCATCACGAGAAAACGTGGGAAGAAGAGAACTAATACATGGAATTGAATTTATCGATTTTTTTTCAGCGAGCCGCCATACCAGGCATCTCCATTATGTCAAATGTGGCACAAGGCTATCATGTGAACGTAATTAGCAAAACGTGGGAGGCTTCAGCAGACACGGGAGAAGCGCATCGTAGAGTGGCGAATGTGCCGACTGCGCAAGGCGGGTACACGTACGAACGTTGGCGTTTTGACGACCGGGCGTTGGCTTAATTGGAAATGATATTGCCAAATGTTACATTTTTGAGTGATTTGTTCTGTGTGGTTTGTGCTATGGCGTGACTTCTCTAAGGGATACCAAATACAAACCTTCAACAGATGGGGGTTAGGTTCAAACTGGTCATTCAGAAATAATGGTGGTAGATTTGGTCCCCTCCACACAACAGTTAATTTGGTCACTAATTATTCTATAACAAAAATATAGAACCCCTTGAAAAAAAAAATATTGTTGAAAATCCGGGGACTTTTTTTAATCGGGGCAGTTGGGAACCTTCCAAATCAGTTTGCCCCCCTCTCGCAAATCCTAGGTACGCCACTGCCATGGCATGACATCATTTAACCTGTTTACGGTGTGCGATCCGCTGCAATGGACGGTGTAATTCGCGGGTCCTGGTCCGCCACAGTGGCACAGTGGACGGTGT
>JAOTOM010002947.1:0-120000 GCA_034440615.1 Ashinkailepas kermadecensis
ATCATTTCCCAGTCCACATCACCCTCGAACGCTCAGCCCAGTCTAGAGACCGTTGATTTATGCCCAACTGGAATGTTCGCAAAGCGAAATGGCCATCTTTCTCCCAGGAAATTGATAATCTCATCCCACCTCAGTCTCACCCCCCCAATTTCGGCACTGCTCAATACCATACTACTCGCGGCAGAAAAGCACGTACCCAAAACTCGTCGCCCACCCGAACGTAAATCCGTGCCGTGGTGGAACGACGAGTGCAAACAAGCCGTCGCCTTACGGCGGCGGGCCGAGCGCAAATTTCGGAAAAACCTCACCTTCCAAAACATGGTAGAAGCCCGTGAGGCAAAACTACGTTGTCAGCAAACTATCCTTTCGGCCAAGAAACACAGCTGGCAACTCTACTCGAACACCTTCAACCGTTACACCCCCATCTCCCAAATCTGGACCCAACTTCGCTACTTTTCGAATGGCAGAGCCCCACACCGCGCATTCCCACAACTGACGATTAACCAGCAGCACATAGCTGAGCCCACAGCCGTCGCGGAACACTTCGCCACTTATTACTCTGACATATCTTCCAACACTCAATACTCAGAGCACACCACCTCCTTCCTTCGCGCCACTCTGGCCACTTGCCACTTCGACTCAGACAACACCGAACCCTACAACGCACACTTTACCGTCTACGAATTAAATTTATCCCTCTCCAAGGTATCCAGCAGAGCTCCTGGACCTGATCACTTGACATATCTTTTCTTTCAAAATCTCTCTGACTCAGGTAAAGATAACCTCCTCTCGGCGCTAAATCAACTATGGACTGACGGCACCTTTCCACCCTCTTGGTCTACTAGTATCATTATTCTTATACCTAAGCCTTCCAAACCTCGACATCTCCCGTCTAGCTATCGCCTTATCTCTCTCACTAGTTGTGCTTGCAAAATGTTTGAGCGCATGGTCAATGGACGAATCAGAGTCTATCTCGAAAACAACAAAATTATATCCCCCTTTCAGAGCGGCTTCCGACCAAAGAGAAGCACCACTGATAACCTGATCGAAATTGTAGACCCAATCCAGCGTGGTTTCGCGAAAAAATCCGAAACTATCGCCCCTTTTTTTAGACCTAAAATCCGCGTTTAATAAAGTACATAGTTCTGCCCTTCGAATCAAATTACACCGAATTGGTATAAGGGGCAGAATAGCCACCTTTATCACCAACTTTCTAGAAAACCGTTCCTTTGTCGTCCGCTGCGGAAACATATATTCCCAGCCACACTCCCTTGAGCAAGGCGTGCCCCATGGCAGCGTCCTGTCACCAACCTTATTTCTGATTATGATTAACGATGCATTAGACCAACTTCCTCTGATTCCCCCCGTCTAAAATATTCTATATATGCGGATGATTTAGCCATCTGGTGTACCCATCCATTAGCAGACACGGCTAATCATTACATACAACTCACCATGAATCACATTGATTCATAGTGCTCCCTCTGGGGGTTACAGATCTCCCCCACTAAATCTGTCCCAATGCTCTTTTCCAGGCTTCCCAGATACATCCCCCCTACTAAACCGCTCCGCTATCGCGACGAAATTATCCCCCTCCAAATCTCCTTCAAATATCTCGGAGTTATCCTAGACAAAGGACTCTATTTTGGCCCCCATATTACCTATATTAAACAGCGCTGCGCTGTCCGTCTTAATATCCTGCGCTGCATCTCCGGGCGTGATTAGGGTGCAGACAGGACTACCCTTAGCAAAACTTACATTGCACTGATTCGGTCAATCGTGGAATACAATGCGTTTATCTTCGATCATATATCCCCCTCACTAACCAAATCACTAGAATGCACACAAAATCACGCACTCCGCTTCATCACCGGAGCACACCTCACCACACCTATCACCGGTCTCCGAGGTGAGGTCAATCTCCCTAGCCTACAACACCGCAGAACCCTACAACTCGTTAGATACCACTTCCGAACAACAACACAACCAAATCACCCCTCCAATGTCGCATGGGAAAAAAAACCCGGTCGGCCCTCCAAAAACAGGAATAAATACAGCATTGCTCATCATTTGCAGCAAGTTCTCAAATCCACCATAAAATTTCCTGATGTAACCCCTGACCGCACTCCCCCCCTGCTCCCATTCTGGCACATGAAACATCCCAACCTCGAGTATCTCTTTCGGCAGAACAAATCCCTACTTGCCCCCATTGACGTTCAAGTTAAATTCTTTGAATATCAAGAGGCCCACCCACAACACACATTCTTTTACACTGACGGCTCCCGTACCAGCAATGGTACGGGCGCCGCCTGGTGCGGTGGGCCGGATACCGGCCAAAACAAATTAACAGTAGATCATTCGGTATACACAGCAGAATTAGTCGCCATACTCACTTGTCTCCAACACATCATATCACGTCACATCACCACCCTTACCACAATCTGCACTGACTCACGATCCTCTGTGGACGCCCTCGCGGCCATCCACAACACCACACACCCCACACTCCACGCCATCCGACACCTCTATCATGGCAACCACGCACACCTACAGCTCACTCTTCTCTGGATCCCTGGGCATAGGGGTATCCCTGGTAACGAACGCGCGGACGGCCTTGCAAGGGCGGCAATAGACCTCCCCCAGGATAATCGTGCCCCAGTTCCACCCGGTGATCTCCTTACTGTAACCAATATGTTATTCCACAAATATCTCCAGGCCTGCTGGTCACACGACACTACACATCTACACTCTATCAAACCCACACTCTCTAACTGGCCCTCTTCCCACCAACACACCCGTTTGGGTGAGGAGGTACTCGCCAGACTCCGCCTCGGACACACCAACCTAACACACCATTATCTTTTTTATCGACCAAATCGGCCCCCGATATGCACCACATGCAGAGTCCGCATCACTGTCGCCCACGTTTTACTCACATGTCCATCATATACTCCTCACCGTCGCTATGTCACCCAATATTTCGCCAAGATCCATTCACAACTTTGCTCCGCGCTCTCCTCGGGAATGACCACCCGGCACTCCTCGAGTTACTTTTCCGCTTCCTACAAGACACTAAACTCTCCGAACAGATATAAAGCCTCCGTTACATTTCCTGATTCAAGAAAACCTGATGAAAGTTATATGACACGTGCCACACTCCGTACTGGCTGTATGACTCCGCTCCACATCTCTTCCTCTCCGTCGTCGCTAACACATACATATAGGTTATTACACACTAGGTAGACAGGATCCGATCCAAATTGGCTCATACGGACGGATTTCCTCTTAAATTGCGCTTGGTTTTTAACCTTCGGATTTTCCAAGCAGCCTGGTTTTCCCCTTTTTAGGGGTTTCCAGGCTCTAACTTAAAACATACACTTACACACACAAGGTCGGGCCCGACGTCCACGACTCGCCCTGGGCGTCGGGCCTCCGCTTCGCTTTTCAGGTCGCAGGTGGGCAGTGGAGCCTCTCCGGAGGTTACGATGCTGCCCACCCCCCAAATGTCCTTCCATTGTCATGAGTGTCTGTATGTATGTATATGTACCTGTATGCCATGTGTGTTCTACGCCATGTTTCTTGTTTGACGGCGTCTCTCCTTTCTTGACTAGTTGATATAACCGGATGTCACATAGGCCGGAATAACGTAAGTACTTCTTTAACGTAGTAATCTCTAGCAGATAGCACTTTGCCTCCCCTAAAGATTTAGGGGAAAAAATGAGTCCGCTGGAGCATTACATCGTTGAGGCAATTCATTTTCGATCATTTGACACCATTCCCAAGATTCTAGCTGTCTTATTACCTCAGATTTCGTCTTCTGAAGTATGGAAGTTTCAAGCGGTTCCCTGGGCTGCCAAGAGATGGCAGGCCTAGCGAGCCCGGCTGCCTTCCACGTACACACAAATGAGGGACGCGAGGAAGCTTTCGGGGGAAATTCAGCTGTTTTGTGACAATCTTTGCGCAATAGCTATTGACGAATGCCAATGTAAACAAACAAACAAAAAGCAAGGATATTACGAATAGGTAACCAACGCTTCGTCCTGTGTTGTCCAGCAGGCATTAGGTATTAGCCATGGAAGGCAAATATTTCGAAAGAAAATGAAGACACCACATCCTCAATTCGGCATTTTGCCACGACGGTTGCCAGGAACCCAGCTCAAAACAAAAGGGGATGTGATTGGCCGCCTGCAAGAGGCAGTTGTAGAAGAGATCCTACACGTTTGGAAGCGGGCATCCCTCCCCGTTCGTGATCGTGCTCGCGTCATAGAGGCTGTAAGAAGCCTTTGGAGCAGGAAGGACGCTATCAATAAAAAATCGAGCGAAAGCCAACAAGCAGCACGAGCACACCTCGTCAAGGTCGTGGTTTCGGAAATGGACAAGCTTTTTGACATCGCCAGCAGGACCTACCAGCCAGAGCTGCTTAAGGACCGCGCGTTCTTGGCGGACCAGCACGGTCCAAGGCTCCTCCACATCGGGGCCTCGACGCCGAGACCACCGCGCGCTGGCAAAGGCGGGAGGAGCGGCAGACGCGGCAGGTGCGGGAGGCGACGAGGGCAGCTTCCGCTACCGCTGCAGCCACGGCAGCCACGGCGAGGACGAGCCGTGCTCGCGCTCAGGTCGAGACGGCTGCCCCTGCGACCCGCCCAGCTGTGGCATCTGCACTGCTGCCGCCGCTGCTGGCGGCCCCTCCACGGCCCGTCGCTCGGCTTCTCTGGCGCTCAGAGATGGCGCTGTGCCGTCCGGGGACCATCGTACGACTCGCGCTGCCGAGGTAGCTGGCGCTGCTGCCACCCCCGCCGCCGTCCGCACAGGTGCAGCTCCTGGCATCCAGTCCTTCGTTGCTGGTGACTCAGGTCCGTGTCATTCCCCTCACTTACAGTCAAATAGCATTTGAAACCCGCTCCTCTGGCCTAATCTTAGGTTTTTCGTTCCTCACTTGCAGTGCATTGATCACGTTTATCCACTCCCTCGTCTATGAAAGGATTGGTAAGCCAGTGGTATTGCTTGTCTCTATTTGACATCATTCATCAAAGCTACTACTTTAATTCATCAAAGCTACTACTTTCCTAATATAATAATTTCCTGTTCTCCGTCTTAGGTCAGTCCGGCGCAACCGCTGGCACCGTTCCCGAGCCGTCGGCAGCTGGCACCTTAGGGATTTCGGCGAGGCAGCGCTCATGCCCTAGCGCGCTCCGCATGGCCGCGGGCCCTGGTGAGTCCTCATCTGCCGCCGTCCTGATGGGCGCAGTTCTTGACATCCAGTCCTCCGTTGCTGTCTCTGGTCCATATCATTCTTCCCCAATGCAGTCAAACCATTCATAACATCTAAGGTGTACTCTCATTGATAACCTGTCATCTGCTATTGTACCATGCTAGGTATTGAACGTTTGTCCCAGCAGCTCACCCGTGTACTGCATCGAAAGATCATCGTGTCCTACTGCGTGTCCTTACAGCGTTTCATCCAAATTACCTCCCTAATGAAACGATTTCCTGTCCTCTGTCTCAGGCCGGTCCAGCAACGCCGCCTCCACTCTGGCGCTCCTTGCGCGGTCCCTGGCTCCTCGGTCACCGCTGTTGCAGCAGCCGGACCGTCCGTGACCCCGGCAGCTACTGGATCCTCGCCCGGTGGCACTACGCTGACTAGGCTGGCTGTCGGCGTCTCAGGCCGTGACTGTTCAAACGGTGGCAGTTCCTCCTCTGACGACAGTGACAGTGCTCCCGAGTATCAGCCACCGTGCAGGACAAAAAGTAGACGCATGGAGGGTCCACCTCTCTCACTTTTGTCTGAGGCTGCTGATGCGTGCGATGTGGGTTCTCGGAAGGCATCTAAGCTCATAAGTGCGCACACGGTGTCTGCTGGAGGCGCAGCCATCAGTCGGTCAACAATCCAACGAGAGCTAGAAAAGAGCAGAACGCAAAAAGTTCGAGAGGTAGGAGCTGCTGCCGCTGGCTGCACGGCCATATTTTGCGATGGCAGAACCGACACGGCCCGAATGGCATGGACCCGACACGAAAAGGTTCACAACATATCCGTGAACGCCCACCCAGGCGATGTATTTGTCGGGCACTTTAACTACGAAGCGCGGCACAACGGAGCGGCTATCGCCCAACAGCTGCTGCGCTTTCTGGTTGAGCGTGGCATACAGGCCACTGCCATCCATGCGGTGGGAGGCGATGGAACTAACGAGGTGGTGGGCTGGCAAGGCGGCTGGATGGTCCAATTCGAAAAGCTGCTAGGCCGGCCGCTGACCCGAGCGGTCTGCCTCCTCCATCAGGCCGAGCTGCCCTACAGAGCCAGTAGAGCAGCTCGGCCCATCGAGCCTCTTCAAGAGGCTCGATGGGCCGACCACCAGTCCCTCCAGCTTCTCGGATCCCATCGGCAAGCTGCTGTCGGGCCCGGTGCACCAGTTGCCTGTCGCTCAGTTCCAGCCCCTGACAACGGCTGAGCTGCCGCCGCTGTCAGATGATGTCAGACGCAATCTGAGCTCAGATCTGCGCCTGCTGGTGCAGTGCGCCCAATGTGTGACTTCGGGCGATGGAAGCGAAGTAGCGCAGCGCGTTCACGGCCAGCTCAGTATGGCGCGGTGGCTCACCGCACAGAGCAGACTGTTGCGTGTCTACATGGCCCAACAGAGCCCCAGTGCCGAGCTGCAGACGCTTGCATTGTACGTTGTGGGCGTTTACATCCCAACAGTGCTGGCAATCAGACACGGCCGGACCTGGTGGAGGCGCCGCGCCACCTGTACGACCAGCTCGAGCGGCAACGCCGCCACATGACCGGCGATGATCTGGCCGAAGTGCAGAGGAGACTCTGCGGGAACGCCATGATGGCGCACCCTGAGGCCGTCGTCCTCGGCATGCTCGGGGACGAACGCCGAGAGATCCGGGCTCAAGCTATCAAGCTATCCAGCTCATCGGTGAGGCCCGTCAGCGTCGGCAGCCTGGGCAGCCAGTCCGGGCTTACAAATGCTCGGAAAAATATCCGGGCCAGCAACTTCATGGAGTTGGTGGATCTGCAGCACCACCAGGCAGATATCGAGCCACCCCTGACCCCCCCTCACTTGACGGCGATGAGCTGGCGCATCTGCTAGGCGAGCCTCTGCGAACTGGCATTCCCTGCCACACGCAGGCGACGGAGCGAAGTATAAAGCTGACCACGGAGTCGGCGGCGGCTGTCACCGGCAGGGACCGCCAGGACAGCTATAGCCTGAATAAGGTGACCTTCCGTCGCCGGTTCCGGGCCAGGGAGTGAGTGAGCGCCGCTGCGGCGAGTCTCAGCACGGCGGGCTGTTGAGGCGTGCCCCGGTGGCGGCGGCGGAATGGTGATGACAGATGATCTGACGGAATACATAGAATACACCTTTGACAAAATACATACAGATATGAGGGGTGACACTAGTTTCATGTTGATTACCTTGTTGCGATTCAGGCCAGGCTTCGCAGGGCATGTTCTGAGCAGTACCACCTCTTTTCAACCAATATGTGCGATTATTTCACTGTAGAATCCGTTACCATTTTTGTGTATTTGCATCTCTAATTCACATAAAGCATAACCGATAAGTTAGTTGAGACGGTACCAGGGCATCAAGACGCCAAACCACGCTTGTTGGAAAGTACAAACGCGTCCGTCATAAGAGATTTGGAAGGCGGCCGGGCTCGCTAGGCCTGCCATCTCTTCGCAGCCCAGGGAACCGTTCGAACCTTCCATACTTCAGAAGACGAAATCTGAGGTAATAAGACAGCTAGAATCTTGGAAACGGTGCCAAATAATCGAAAATGAATTGCCTCGACGATGTAATGCTCAAGCGGACTCATTTTCTACCAGTCCGCTTATGAGATGCCGAAATGTCCAAAATTTGGTCCCAGCCAAAAATCTTCAAGTGGCCGGGGCATCAAAACATGTGAGAAATTTGCATTTCTGATGCTTCCGTTGTGTTCAGCGGCCCGAAATGCATAAAATGAGGGAGAGCTGCTATCGATTTTGCCAAAAAGTGTGCATACAGGACCAGCCCGAGGCGGTGGCGTCGCCACCGCATTGAATGCAATGAAAAATTCAATATGAAGCTGCTGCCTATATCAAGTACCGGTTCGTCCTGCGAGACGCTGTGGGTGTCTGTGAGTGGCGGGGGGCGCCGTGCTGTCACTGTGGGGGTGGTTTACCGCCCGGCATCGGAGCCCGTATCTGACGGCCTGGACGAGCTACAAGACCAGCCGGAAGTCAGTACCGACCCGGGCCAGCCGAGCCCGGCCGCGGCCGGCGCTAACGTCAACATTGCCGAGCCGTCCGCTAGCTTGGTCCGCCCCGCCGAATCTGTCCCGGTCGGACGCCGACGACGGCTGAGGAGGCGAGGATGCCGGGGCGGACAGCAGGTGAAGAGGAGAGCCCTGCAACGAGCATTACTATCATCTCAAAGGAGTGCTGCTCTGCATACCACTCCCGGCACTGGGGAAGCCCCCCGTCGTGTAGAGTGTCGCCCATCTTGCTCGTTCCACTCTCCGTCCACGGGACCGGTGGTAGTACAGGAGACTGCCGGCCAAGAAATCCGCGCCGGATGTCGTGTTCAGCAGCGGCGACATCGCATGAACCGGGTTACGGATCAACAGCGTTTCCGCGACAGGCTCCCTTCTTCTTTCGTCATTCCGTCTCGCCTCACCATCGGTCAGACTCAGCATACGCTGCGTGCTGCCACCTGCCCTGAGCCGGTGCGCACCCTGGCGATTGGACATGCTAACGTCCAGTCATTAGTGCCGAAAATGAACTGTGTTCTTCGCACTCTGCAAGAACACAAACTAGACCTTATGTGCTTATCCGAAACTTGGCTCTCTTCCGCCGTGTCCGACAGAATCCTAGTATTTCCAGGCTATAAACTAGTGCGTCGTGACCGTCCGGCCCAGTCGGGCCGCGGCCGTCCAGCTGCTGCAGCCCGAGGCGGTGGCGTCGCCATCCTATGTAAGGAAAAATTAAATATGAAGCTGCTGCCTATATCAAGTACCGGTTCGTCCTGCGAGACGCTGTGGGTGTCTGTGAGTGGCGGGGGAAGCCGTGCTGTCACTGTGGGGGTGGTTTACTGCCCGCCATCGGAGCCCGTATCTGACGGTCTGGACGAGCTACAAGACCAGCTGCGTGCCGCCATCACTCGCGGCAAGCCAACCTTTTGCCTGGGCGATATGAACATCAACCTTCTTCGTTCCGACTGCCCCGGTGTTCGTCGCTACGGACAGGTGCTGCAGGATCTCGGCCTCTCTCAGCTTGTCCGGCAGCCGACCCATCTGAGGCCGACGGCAACACTGCTGAACCATATCATCACCAATGTCTCGGATATTGAGTCGGCCATTCAGCTGCCGCTCGTACCGATTGCTGACCATCTAACAATCATTGTGCGCGTGCCCTACCGCGGGCTGCGGTGTCGCCGGGCGTCCTTCACCTATCGCCCCTGGCGCAAGATTAACTGGGACGCCTTGTGCCTTCATTTCTTGCAGGCGGACTGGAGCAGTATGTGCCGGGCAGCGGGGGTGGACGCGAAACTAAAGGAGTTCATGCACTTGTGGCATGTGGCGGTGAACGTGTATTGTCCGCTCAAAACCGTCCACCCCCGCCGGGAATGTTGCCCGTGGGTAGGTGACAGTCCGTACCTGCTGCAGCTCATGCGTGACCGTGACCAGGCTTTTCAGTCTTGGCGGAGCTATCGCACGGATTATTACTTGGTAGCTTATCGGAGGCTGCGAAACCGTGTGAAATGTGCGTTTGCAAAAGCCAGCCGTGACTTTGTGTGTGCGCAAATGCTGACAGACCGTGCCAATTTCTGGCGCCACATCCGGGACTTTGAGCTCCGACCGGCCGGGGGAGGGGAGGGGGCCGTGAGGGGCCTGGCAGCGACGGTAGCTGACGAATTTAATCGTCACTGTGCTTCCGTGGGCCCACGCATTGCCGCTGATCTCGTTGCTGGCAACCCCGGCGTTCCACTCATCCCTCCGCGACCACCTTGTGTGACTACCACCGACCTCCGGCTACACCCGGCGACCCTGCCCGAACTATTCAGAGCCATATGTGAGATGTCTTCGTCGAAAGCGGTTGGCGTCGATGGCGTACCACTGCACGCTCTCCGCAACTGTTTTCCGGTTCTCGGGCCTCACCTACTTCACCTCATTAACACTTCTGTCGTCTCCTGCGTGTTCCCTACCTCGTAGAAAACTGCTTCTGTTGTTCCACTTCACAAATCTGGGCCTCGCGATGTCGCCAGTAACTTTCGTCCAATCTCTATTTTGCCAGTCTTATCCAAGTTATGTGAAAAAGTAGTCTGTGGCCAGCTGTCCTCTTGTCTAGTCACTAATCACATTCTTTCCTCCTCCCAGTATGCATACAGGCCATGCCATTCGACGGAGGACGCCCTGGTCGACGCTGTCGAGTGGATCACACGTCGTGTCGACACTGGTCGCATCGCTTCGGTCATCTCAATCGACCTAAGCAAAGCATTCGACAGCGTCGACCATGATATCCTGCTGCGGAAGCTGCAGTGGTACGGCGTCGACCCGAGGTGGTTTCACAGCTACCTTACTGACCGGCGGCAGGTGTTGAGGGGCGGCTCTTTATCCCTTCCGCTATCCCATGGTGTTTCTCAGGGATCCCCGGTTGGTCCCTTCCTCTTTAGCATCTTCATGAATGACCTGCCAGCGTACCTTCCATACGGACGTCTGGTATCATATGCTGACGACACCCAGCTGCTAGACTCTGCACATCCTGATGAATTACCCGTTCCTAAATCCCGGCAGGAGAACACCATCCTTGCTATTCAGTCTTACTTCACATCCAACTCCTTGAAGATGAACCCCACTAAAACTACCCTACTGCTTGTCGGCACGACCCAATCCCTAAAAAAGCCACATCCTACCAACTCAACATTGGCAGTCACGTCCTAACCCCCTCGCCATTCGTGAAGATGCTGGGAGTCATCATTGACCGCACCCTATCCTAGGAGGAGCACATTTCACACGTTGTCAAAAAGTGCAACTCCACCTTGTTCTGTCTCCACAATATCCGTCACCATCTCACACCCGAAGCACGCAAACTCCTAATTCAGTCTCACGTCTTTCCATACATCCTATACTGCCTCACTGTCTGGGGCGGGGCTGCCCAATGTCACCTTGGACGAGTGCAGAAGGCGATCAATTTCGGGGCTAGGATCGTCGTGGGGGCTCGTCGTCGTGATCATATCTCGCCGACAGTGGCAACGCTGGGCTGGCGCAGTGTCCGTGACCTCGTCACCCACCGCGACAACATCGCCGTGTTCAGAGCCCTGAATGATCCGCGAGCCCCCAAGGCGATCCGTTCTCTGTTCCGCCGGCGGTCGGATGTCTCCCGGCGCTCCACTCGTGCGACGGTGGCTGGGGCACTGGAGCCACCGCCTTTCCGCCTCGGCATGTCACGTAGAGCCTTCTCCTTCCGGGCAGCCTCGGCCTGGAACCTACCTACTGCCGCCGGCCATTTCCGCTTCTCGGACACGGGGCGAGTTTGTCGCGATGCTGAACAACGTCTTATAAACTGTCTTCACGTGTTCGGTTTTTCCCTGTATACTGTTGTTTTGCTGCTTTCATTTTTGCTCATGTTTGTGAAATGTATCTGACTGTAATCTGAAACAAACCAAATATTAATCCATTTTATGGAATCGGTTTGTTAAATCTTGCAAATACTCGCAGATACAAACGCCCGACTTCGTGTGACCGGACCATATTATATAAAGCAAATATAAAGCATATAAAGAGCAAATATAAAGAGGTGCAAAATATCGGACAGTAGGAACACATGGCAGACGTAAGGAGTCTTCATATAGGTGCGAGTGACACGAATAGGGCCACAAGGGTGCCGCAGCCAAAATCACTTCTGGCCGTGCTGCTGTCAGTACCTGTAAGCATTACCCTAGTGGAGGTAAGGTCAGTCTCGCTGCTGACAGTATTTGTTTTTCTGATGGCATCAATATCCATCCATCGAAATGTGCAACAAGAGCAGCGGTGTCTGAAGCAGATTCAATGGCTCTGACGAATTGGGAAATAGTAATACATGGGTGACATTGGTACTATTAATGGTAAGGTGAACGGTAGAACGGGGAGAAAGTGACAACTAATAAACACAAAGCTGCTCGGAAAGATGATCACAAGCCGTGACTAATCCCACACCTTTCACTGTGACTGCCCAGGGCCGTGGAGTACACACGGTCTACCAGGGCTGGTTTTACGCTTTGCAATCCTGGATAAGGAGAGGACAATTTCTGAGTGATGGAATACGGAGAGGATACTTTCCTTCAAACCTTGACATCAGAATCTCACTTCGAAGTTTCAGGTGAATCTTGGGCACTTTACCACAGGGCAATTCATTGTCGAACAACACCATCAGACGTCCAAATTGAAAACACATGGAGGAAACAACATGGAGGATAATTTTGCGAAGAGGATAATGCTATGGATGGCAAACAAAAAACAGGAAAGGCCAGTTTTTTCGACCATGACGTTCACTGTGGCGGACCAGGGCCGCGGAGAACACCGCACACCGTCCACTGTGGCGGACGAAAGCCGAGGAGCACACCGTCCACTATGAGTCCGTGGAGTATGACTGTCCACTGTGGCGGGCCAGGGTCGCAGAGCACACCGTCCACTGTGGCGGACCGGGGCTGTGGAGCACACCTTCTACTATGGCGGACCAGAGCCGCGAAGCACACCATCCACTCTGGCGGATCGGTGCCGCGGAGCCCATGGTCCACGGTAGCGGACCGGAGCCGCGGAGCACACCGTCCACTGTGGCGGACCGGAGCCGCGGAGCACACCGTCCACTGTGGCGAACCAGGGCCGCTGAGTACATGATCAATTGTGGCAGACCAGGGTCGCGGAGTACATCGTCCACTGTGGTGGACCGGGGCCGTGGAGCACACCTACAATGACGAACTAGGGCTGCTAAGTATAGCGTCCACTGCGGCGGTTCAGGGCGCGGAGTGCATCATCCACTGTGGTGGATCAGGGTCATGGAGCAAACCGTCCACTGTGGCGGATCAGGGCCGTGGAGTACATCGTCCATTGTAACGGACCGGGGCCGCGGAACACACCGTCCACTATGGCGGATCAGGGCCGTGGGGTACACCGTCCATTGTAACGGACCGGGGCTGCGGAGCACACCGTCCACTGTGGTGGAACGGAGCCGCGGAGCACATCGTCCACTGTGCGGACCGGGGCCGCGGAGTATACCGTCCATTGCGGTGGATCATAGCCATCAACAGGTCAAATTATGTCATGCCATGGCAGGCAGTGGCGTACCTAGAATTTGCGAGAGGGGGGCAAACTGATTTGGAAGTAAACAACCCCATTAAAAAGTCCCCGGATTTCCACCACTATTTTCTTCGAAGGGGGTTCTTTTTATTTTTGTTATATAATAATTAGTGACCAAATTAGTGGCCAAATTACTGTCCTGTGGAGGGGGCCAAATCTACCACCATCATTTCTGGATCACCTGATTTCAACCCTAACTCCCCCATCCTGTTTCAAGGTTTTTCTTTTGGTATCCCTTGAAAAGTCACCTCGCACTGCTGAAATTACACCTGAACAAATCACTTAAAAATGTAAAATTGTCCAATATCAGGCATTCCAATTAATAACGCCCGGTCGCCAAAACGCTAATGTTCGTGCACGTGTGCACAGTACACAGTGTACACAGTCGGCGCATTCGCCACTCTACGTGCGCTTCTCCGGTTTCTGCTAGGTCTCCCACGTTTTGTATTTACTGTCACATGATAGTCTTGTGTCATATTTGGCATGTGGAATGCCTGGCATGGCGGCTCGCTGGAAAAATTCGATACATTCAATTCGATGCATTAGTTCTCTTCTTCCCACATTTTCTCGTGGTTAAGAAATCCGGAGACACACTGAGCTTTGATGCACCTCATCTCTTTGGCTAATTAAGCTCTCAGATTGGCTACCGAGTCGTGACCCAAGCTAGGTGTTCGTGTTTTTCACCGGTTGCGATTTTCTTCTTCTATGGATGTGTATTAGGGCTCTAGCCAATTTTTGTTAGGGGCCCGGCACATGTTTGAGACAAGGCTCTTTTTTACAGCTTTGCTGCTTTTTTATACACCGACGATATTTTTTATTTCATATTTTAACACTCGCCCTGGAGGGCCTCTGAAAATTACGCGCACTTGAGGGGGGGAGGCGGATTCCGCCCCCATAAGATTTCGGCTACTATTAAAGCTGGAGGAATGAAATTCGCAGGGTGGATGGGTACCGTAGTGAACTCTATTGTGTGTAAATTTCATGATCTTAGGTCAATATTTTCAAGGTCGAATGAGGTCACATATGTTAAGATTTTCTTGTTTTGCGTGGCTTGGCTTGTCAATGTTATGGATCGCTGTGATTGTGTTTAAATGCTCAAAAATGGGCAGCAATGATGTTCTGGACATTACTAATGATGCAATACAGATGCTAGACCCGGCATTTGACCTCAGGTTACCTATAGAGCAGTATTTTAGCAGGTCAGTTACCTGTTCCAGTTACCGGAACCGGGCCGCCCGCCCGACTGCTACGTCGGGCAGCTCGGCCCAATCGGCTTGGCGAAGAAAGGAGTGAAGTGCATGAATAAAGTATGGAAACGCTTAGGTACACAATGACAAACAGTAGTTTTCAGAATGTGTAGGGAGTAACATGCAAAGCGACATCAATCGCATGACAGTTATTTGCATTTGTGACAACATTCCAGTTAACAAAGTTTGGTTCCATTAACCTGTCATGAACTTGACCTGACTTGACTTCGGTGACCCAACATGACCTCGAAACTATATAGCATATCAATATACATCAAACAAGTCGCTAATGTTGCCAAGAACACTTCCATTTTGCCAATATACGGGAAGAGCATCAGCGCCGATTTTTGTGTTCCGGCGCTACGAAATGTTTTGACTTTAACGGCCCTTAACTCGAATATTGTTCAGCCGATTTCCATGTGTCTTGCTTTAAGCGACGCGCTGGTCATTTCTAAGCAGGTATGCAGAAAATGGTGTATATCGACCAGTAAAATCTTGAGTTATGTACGAAAAACCGGGGGGGTGGGCGGATTCCGCCGCCCCCCCCCCTCTCCAGTGCGCGTGTTAAGGCCCAGCCGTTTTTTTCCGAAACTCGGAACGCTTTGGATGACCCGGTGCATTTTCGGCCTCCCGTTGTGCTCTTAGGGTCCCGTCGTCGTTTATTTGAGGCTCCTTATCGCACATTTGTGGGACCCCAGCACGAAACTGGTAGCTCTGGTAAAATTTGTATGGATCCCGGTGCGAATTTTCGGGCCAAGGCGCGTGGCTCCGGGGGGATCGGAAGCAGTTTTCTGGGTTCGACGTAATTTTTCGTGACTTCTTCTGGATTTTTTTTCAAGTCCGAGTCCCTGCCTGATATTTCGGGCACCCCAGACTATACCTTTGTGTCCCGCCGCGATTTTTCGAGCTCCGATACGCTTTTTTCGGGGCCGCACGCGATTTTTGAAGGCATCTTGGGGTATATTTGAAGCTCCGGAGATTTTCCGGACTCGGACATATATTTTACGGAATCTCTCCATATTTTAGAGGGCACAGACTAGCATTTGATCGAGTCCCGATGCGATTCTTTGGAGCACGCTGTGCTGGCAGAGGGGATTTTTGTTATGCCCCGACCCGAAATTTTGGGATTACCGACGGAATTTTGGGCCCCGAACGCGATATTTTTTTGTGTGTGTGGGGGGGGGGGGGGGGGGGGGTCTCGTCGCGAGTTCTCTGGGCGCGTTGTACTTAGCTAGGACCCAGCACGATTTTGGTTGACCCCGGTGCAAATATTCGGTCCGGGGTAAGTTTTGCTGGGGCCCGCTGTGTTCACTTAGAGCCCCTATGCGAATTCTGTGGGCTCCGACGCGAATTTATGGGCCCCAGAGTGATTTTCGGGGACCCCGGTGCGATTCTTGGGAGCCTGCCACTTCCGGATACTGGACATTTTTCTCTTTTGTACGCCACTCCGGCTGCTCAACGAGTTTTTCTCAACTGGTGGCACCATCGAGAGTAGAAAGGCCGTTCGGATAATTTGATTTCGGGACCTATTCTGAATTTTCTGGTGCTCGACTGGTTTCTTTTCTGATGCCCGACGCCTTCTTTTTGGGGGTTCCTTGACGCAATTTTAGTATCCACAGGGTCATAGGTGTTCCTTTATGAAAATTATTGAGAGGGCAGTGTCGCAAGATTGATGTAGGTATAAGATGTAGCTGTTTCACACGCGCACCGAAGGACTGAGGGATTTATTGATTATTTGGGTTTAAGGGCGCGCCGACTACGAGGTCGTTTAGCGCCCATGAAGGAGTGGGGGAGAGGGCGGAATCCGCCCCTTCTGTTTTTTACATTATCTCATAAACGGGCGGCGATATTGTTATGTAATGCTGTGACTTTGTGAGCAAAAAATCGATAAGCGCATCTTATGCAACACAAAATCGAAATCCGTCAGTAAATATAGGAATTGCGGGGTGCCAAATCGGCTGACCAGGCGGCGGCCGGCGAGCGTTCAAGGTCGCAAAGACTTCGTTGGTACGGTGGAGCGGCAGTGTGGTGAGGCAGCCCATCACGATTTCATTTGACCTTGAAAGCCTAGGGTCATGGAATTTGTACTGAACCAGATCACTACATCCACAATCTACCCTCCAAATTGTGTCAGAAGTCTCCGGAATCTTAGGGGCAGGGATCAAATCACCCCCCCCCCCTCATGTGCGTGTTATATGAGGGCCCTTCAGCCCTCGTGTTAATCGACTCTGTCCTGAATGATGTTTGTATGCTAGATTTAGGCTACTTAGTCTGCTGATAGTATAAATTTAATATTGATGTGTTCCTGTAGATCGAAATAAAAATACAACCACACGTCTGGAAGACCAGATTATCACTTAAGGGGTATACAATTGTTCGACTCAATTGAAAGCCCGACAAAAGAACAGCGAATGCAATTGTCGAAGCGTTCCGTTCTATCAGTGTGCAAGAGTTCCCCAACCACATTTCCGTCGTTGCTCATATATCAACGAATAATATACGAACCAACCAACACACATGCGTGATGGCGAACAATTAATATATTATTAATATTGATATTTGTGGGCAAGACACAGAGAAATACTCCCAGGTGGGAATCATGGTTTCGGTCATGCCATCATGCATTACACAGACTGAGACAGTGGAGCGGACTGCGTTCGGATATTTTATGTAGAATGTGGGTTCTTATGTGGAACTTTTTAATCGACTTGAGGTCATATTAATATGTTCTTTCTTGATGGTAAAGAATGGAAATATTTAATCCTTATAAAGTAGTACAACTGTACTACTTTATAAGGATTAAATATTAAATCTACCTAACGCCAGTTAAATCTACCTAACGCACCGTTTTCACGCCAGTTCATCTCATATCGATACCACATGGACAGAGGCCGAGTTCAAGATATCTTCAAAATCTAAGCAAGCAAACGTCCGTGAAGTTGGCAGGAGTTCGATATTCATATTCAGCAGAAATCGACGACCCATTCGATTTCGCCCAAACTCGGTGAGACGGTCGTCCCAAGGTCCCTGACTCACCATGCAGACGCATTTCAAGGGGCACCGAATGGTTTGACTTCCAGAGGTTAACATAGGTCAAACATTCAATAATGTCAGAATGTCTAAGTAATACAGCTCATTCGATCCGCAACGAAACTCTGATTCTGAAACAGCTCTCATTTACCACATAGCACACACAGTTAATGAGTTATGACCAATTATGTAATTTTGTTTCCCACAGCATTGCTTCCCACACATTCCCATGCATTATTCACATTCACCTTCCTGGAATGTGTATGCAATACACATAGTTGTAACGCCAATAACGTGGGCAGTCCAACGGTGGCATTATAATCATTGACGTCCGATTAATTCCGGAGATATATCAAAGTATGTTCCGATAAAATCAGTTTTGGACCCAATGGTTAATTTCCCATAGAGTTTAGCATGGGACCGTGCGGAACTGGAAATCGCGACCCCTTAGATTTTTGTGTAAATCGCCACAAACGTATGCAATGTCAAAACACGTCGACAACTCACGCCGTTTCCCGGAGCATCGAAAGATGTGACCTCCAGAGGTCAACGAGTTCCAGTTCGATATTCGACTTTGACCTATAGGTGATGATGGAGCATGTGACTGTCATTAGTTGGCATGCTCAAGTCGTAATGGAAGAAAGCAAATTAATAACGCTTCAAATCTAAACCGAAATTTAAACGGTCAATGAGCCATGTGACCTTGCCAGATCCGAGGTCATGTTAGGTTAAGCCGTTCACGCGATGAAATGTGTATAAAAGACACATAGTTGTAGCGCCAATAACGTTGGCAGTCCAACGGTGGCATTAGAATCATTGACGTCCGATTAATTCCGGAAATATATCAAAATATGTTCCGATAAAATCAGTTTTGTACCAAATGGTTAATTTCACATAGGGTTTAGCATGGGACCGTGCGGAACTGGAAATCGCAACCCCTTCGATTTTTGTTTAAATCGCCACAAACGTATGCAATGTCAAACCACGTCGACAACTCACGCCGTTTCCCTCACGCCGTCTCATTTTTGCGTCCCGCGGATGTTCGTTGACTTGATTCCGTACCCGGCGTTTTGGCTGCCTTATATACGAAGTACTCCTACATTGATTACAGCTGGCGGATGTATCTTCATGCATGCTCTGGCATATTTTATCATCGTTCTATCCGAAAACCATTGAGTCATGCATGCGCGTGTATATTCATTGACTTAGTGTGACATTGTTTGTCGAAGATGTGAAAACTATCAAGCTGAAGAACGCCCCTTAGCCAAATAATATAGTGTTTCGCTTCACAGTTTCTATATTTAGAGACAATGTGATGAAAAGACTACTTCTACTAATAATTATCTTCAGCTGGCTTACATTCATGGATGTCTTAAGAGTCTCTCAGTTCTTTCGATTGGCACACGTGAGTTAAGTTCTGAAAGACAATGCACATTACACAAGCTCCTAGCACTTCCTTGTTCTCTAGATTGCCTATTCCCATATATTTTAGAGAGCTGTCAGCTCGCCTACCCGCTTACCAATTGGTGGTAAATAAAACAGCTTTTTAGTCATCTTGTATCGCTATTGCCAACGACCTTTTCCTGTTCTCTTCCAGTTCCAAGCTGTCCTTCTCGCTGCCTCAAAGCAATTTCAAGTCCGAGACTGGCGATTTTGGGATTATGTCGCCAGCGTCACGGTGCTAAAAATAACGGAAAACGATGTCTGAAAGCAAGGCAGAAAATCAAGGCTCTAAAGGACAGGTATCGTCGTTGTGAAGCGTTCGCGCGCATTGTTGATCGGACAATATATCAGAAGTCGGACTTCAACGACAGCACAGCGACGACAGCGCTGAGCTCTGAAACCCACCGAGCTGGCGCCGAGAGCTGTCCAGCGCTGTCGCCATCTACCGACTGCGTAAGAGCGCTGTCGCCATCTGTGTAACCGACTACTCAGACAACCCAGACAGCAACCCGGAGGACGACTCCACACGGACAGCGCTCAGCTCTGAAACCCACCGAGCCGACGCCGAGAGCTGTCCAGCGCTGTCGCCATCACCCGTCTGTGTAGCCGACTACTCAGACAACCCAGACAGCTACCCGGAGGACGACCCCACACGGGCAGCGCTCAGCTCTGAAACCCACCAAGCTGGCGCCGAGAGCTGTCCAGCGCTGTCGCCATCACCCGTCTGTGAACCGACTACTCAGACACCCCAGACAGCAACCCGGAGGACGACCCCACACGGACAGCGCTCAGCTCTGAAACCCACCGAGATACCAAGGACTGCACACGGCAGTCACCACCGCCCAGTGATGGAGCCCGCAGAGCAACAAAGAGCAGCACAGCACAGTCACCACCTCCCAGCAGTCGAGCCGATTACTTAGACGATTCTGAAAGTGACCATAGTGACGACCCTACATGGACACCGCTCAGCTGTGAAACCCATCGAGATACCAAGGCTGGCGCACGGCAGTCACCACCGCCCAGTGGTGGAGCAGTGGGCAAAGCGCCCAGTGGGCAAAGCGCGGTCACCAGCGGCCTGCTCTGAATTCCACCGAGATACTGAAGGCGACACAGTGCAACAACCACGGCACAGCTGTGAGGCTCCAGCTAATCATAGTGGAAAAGAAAGGTGGATTTCCTTCAGTGAGCATGAATGGAGTAAAGTTGTTCAGGGGAATCGCAAGTGTCGAGGCTGTACAAAGGCCGTGTATGAGAAGTACAGGCAAAGCATTGACGCACCATGTTCCATCATCTTCAAGTACGGATATGTGCAGAAAGCAGAATCTCGCAAGTCGCACGGTGCAGCGTTCAAGGCAAAAGCAAAATGCAAGTTTTGGCTGCCAAACATTTCTTTTCACGGTGCAGAACCTCCCTGACGCAGGTGCCGTAACCATGGAGGTTCGGTGTTCTGGACAGCAACGCCATCACGGCTACACGGGTCGCTTCTTGACTGGAACCGAAAGGGAGGCGGCAGCCACCTCCGCAGACAGGCTTGGTGCCTACCGCACACGCCAAGATGCTGTGCTCGCGGCTCCCAGTGGGGAGCTGCGGACTGGCAATACGTCAGCAGTGCCCTCCTCCGAAGTCCTCCGCCAGGCTGCTGCCGAGAAACGAGCCAGGGAGTGCTACGCGGATGATTGGTGTACAGACGTATGTATCACCCGGGACGTGGCTGATGCCATGGACATGTCTAGCAGTACCTTAAAGGGTGACGTCCACCTGGTGTGCAAAATTCCGCTGATGATTCATGTCTACAGGGAACATTTTTTTGCGGCACTACAAGGCCAATCCAGGAGTTCTCCACATTGACGCAACTGGGCAAGTTTCAAGAAGATGGGCGAAAAACAGCCATACTACTGCGCGGTAGTAGCTGAGGGGGGAACAAGAAGCGAAAAATCCTATCCAATCGCACATATGCTCTCGGAATCACATTCAGTGCCAACAATCAGCATGTTCCTTGCCAATCTCATGCGAGATTACAAACGAGTGACCGGTCATGACTTGACACCTCCACGAATAGTCGTGGACTACTCCTGGGCCGAGCTCTACGCCTGCAGCGAAACTTTTAATCAAGTATCTTTGAAAAGGTACTGCTTGAGTGCTGGCAGGCCGTGGAGGAAAATGAAAAGGCGCCCCATGTACTTCTGAGCTTGTGCTCTGCTCATGTGAGCAAGGACCTCCGCAACGCCCTCAAAAGGCATAAGATCAGCGATCCAGAAACTGTCCATGGGTACATGTGGCTCTTCTCACGGATGCAGAATGCCACAACTTTGAAGGAGGCCGAGGAGTGGTTCGCCATAGTGTGCCGTCTGGCACTATCAAAACGGCAGCCACAGACCGTACGACCACCTTCTAACTTCCAGCCCGAGGAGAAGCAAGAAGAAAATCCCTGTCCAGTCCCAGCCCGACCATCGTACCGCACCGGAACGCCTTTCGGTGTGAGGTTCGACGGGATCGCGGACACGATCAAAAGGACCGCAGAAGAGAAGCCAGACAATGATAGAGAGTCCAGCAATCACTTTTACTGTCCGCAACCGACAGAATACCTTCTCGTCACGTACATGCCGCTGCTACCTCTGTGGGCGCAGTTACTCATCCCCGGCACTGCCTACAATGCGTGCGTAGAATCGTGGATGAGAGTGTTAAAGCGGCAAATCCTGGTCGGCCGTCAGAAGATCCGTCCAGGAAGTCTCGTCCGACACCTAATTCGAGATGCATCGGCTCGCCAAAACGAATCGCCGATTCCGAGCGCACCGGCTAAGCGGAAAAGGACATGGTCAAGGCGCTGTGACACCGAGCGTCGAAATCAAGGAACAGAAGCGGATCAAACCGAAGCAGAAGAGGTCTGGTACCGAAAGGGCGATAGAGTGCCGTCATCATACCTTCAACAGGATCAGCCACCATCTGCTCTTCGCAACATCATTCGGGAGAGCCCCTTCGAGACGCCACCACCACAAACAAAGACGCCACCACTACAAGAAAAAAGCATTGTGCGTGTGGGTAACACACTCGTGAACGCCCAAAGTATGACTACCCTAGAGCCCGGTTGCATGCTGGATGAAGCCATGATGGACGCCTACCTCCTTGCTGTGGCAAGTAAAGCGACGTCAAAAACTATCGTGTTTAGTGTGCACGCCCTGATCGTGATGAGGAAGTTGGCGTTATCACGAGCGCTGACCGAGAAGCTGCAAACTCAGTATGCCATTCACAAGACCGATCTGTGGCTGGTGCCCTTCAGCCTGCAAGCGTATGGAGGACTCCGCCACTGGAGCATGCTCATCATCGCCCACAGAGGAAAGCGAATCGTGCTAGTGGACTCACTGACTCCGAGGAGTCCACCGGACAGGGCCCTGGCCGACGTGGTAGCGCTGATCAACGCGGGCCGTCGACCTGACTGATGGCAGGGATGGCGGCTTGTAGTCCCCGATAACACCCCGCGGCAGGATGACAGCGTGTCCTGCGGCCTGCACGTCTCTCTGCACGCTGCCGCTCTCTGCGCGGGAGACGTTCGCTATCCAGGCGACAACGTCGAAGAACGACTGGCCTTCTTCCAGGCTTACCGGACGGAAGTCCGAACTACAATGGAGAACGTAAGACCTTTTTCAGATAGCCAAAAATGAAATGACATCATCGGCGTTTCACGAAGGATTATTGCTCGAAGTGGTTTCAATTATTTGAGAATATTTCACAACATACCAAAAGTTAAACACGATTGTTTCAGGCAATTTTAATGGCAATCAATAGTTAAAAACGCATTGACTGTACTCAGGAAATGTAAATTGGTGTAAATCATAAATTGGATAATTGCAAACAATGAATACGTAACCATTATGATATTTCTGGACTATTCTGGACAGAACTGAACTTTTTGGGAAATCCTGCAACATATTGCTTGCTCAAATATTATATATTGCACATTTCTTGCTAAAAACATTTTCTGAGTACTAAAAAGTCCGTGCTATGTATTATTATAATTTGTTTTCCCAAAAGCAATCAAATACTTTTTCGGAATACTTTAATATGCATCGAACTATTTAAAATGTTTGAAACATTTGGCACAAGAATCATTCGTGAACACGTCTAATGCTGTGCATTATCTCATTCACAATGCTTTAGCCAAGGATTGTGAGACACAATTTTGTTGTTGAAGCAGATTGTTATAGGCTGAGTACATATAACTACGGCAAGCTGTTCTAGCCACCTGTGAGAAATGCCAAAGATGGAGTGTTTGAAATAAATAAAATATTGCTTAAAGAAAGTGCTGTGTATGTGGTACTTGCGCATTAGAAGTGAAGTACTCATTCACATTGTACTGCATTTGTATATCATACCAACTGTCTGAACTCCGCTAATGTTACTATGTAGTGTCTGATCTACTAAGTCTCCAAAATTATGTAAATACCATCGAATGTATATACGTAGCTTTCGAAAGCCTTCAGTTGGTATTTCCGATGTCACATATGCACATCCGATGGCATTTACATAATATAAGAGGCTTAGTGGATCAGATCAGACCAGATGGTCTTTAACAAGCAATGCTTAATAGAAAATGTGCTGCCAAGGTATGCGCATTGTATATATATATATATATATATATATATATATATATATATATATATATATATATATATATATATATATATATATATATATATATATATATATATATATATATATATATATATATATATATATATATATATATATATATATATATATATATACATTAAGCCGGCGTTCGAATTGATTATATCCCTATGAAGTGTAATCAAGGTCATTTAACTTACAATCTATTGCATGCATCATGTTAGCAAACCTATGATTATTTGAAAACCATTTTAAGTAGTCAAACAACATGATATGCGACAATTTTGGTTATTGTGTGCCTGACATAATTTGTATGTCCATAGATTGAACATATTTTGATATATCTCCGGAATTAATCGGACGTCAGTGATTCTAATGCCACCGTTGGACTGCCCACGTTATTGGCGTTACAACTATGTGTATTGCATACACATTCCCGGAATGGGAATGTGAATAATGCATGGGAATGTGTGGGAAGCAATGCTGTGGGAAACACAATTACATAATTGGTTATAACTCATTAACCGTGTGTGTGACGGGGTAAATGAGACCAGTTGCAGAATCAGCGTGTCGTTGCGGATCGAATGGCCTATATAACTTATATATTCTGGCATCATTGAATGGTTGACCTATGATGACCTCTGGAGGTCAAACCATTCGATGCCCCGTGAAATGCGTCTGTATGGTGGGTCAGGGACCTTGGGGCTACCGTCTCACCGTGGTTGGGCGAAATCGAAGGGGTCGTCGATTTCTGCTGAATATGAATATCGAACTCCTACCAACTTCACGGACGTATCAAGCAAGACAAAGTGAGTTTTAGCATTCGTATCACTGCGTTCGCTCGGAAAGCTCGTTCACTCTGTCTGAATAGCCAGTGTAAACTCGTAAGGTGAACGCTGCTTGGGAAACGTCTGCGGACGAATACATGCCAGGTATGGCTATATCTGGCAATCTAAATCAAAGCAGGCAAATCCTGGTTTTCAAATTCTAGTGACTTGTCATGAAAATATAAAGATGTGATGGCTGTTGCAAGAAGATGGCTGCCGTGATGGCTGTTTGCTGCAGAAAGACTTAGACGAGCTTGTGAAGTGGTCCGAAAAATGGCAAATGAAGTTTAATTTTGATAAATGCAAAGTCATGCATGTAGGTAGGCAGCATATGAAGGCTCCATCCTTGATGGGTGGCCAAGTACTATCTGTGACTCAGCAGGAGAAGGACTTAGGTGTTATTTTGAACACAAAATTGGGGTATCAGAACAGACCAAAGAAGCCAGGAAGAAGGCATTAAGAATGCTTGGGGCAATACGGAGGAATGTGTCATACAAAAGTGAGGAGGTCATCAGGAAGCTTTACTGTGCATATGACAGGCCATATTTGGAATACTGTGTCCAAGCTTGGTCCCCTAGTTATGAGAAAGATTGTTGGCTTTTAGAGAGTACAAAAGAGGGCAACAAAAATGGTTTATGGCATAGGCAACCTGGCATATGAGGAAAGATTTAAGAAATTGAATATGTTTTCACTTAGATATAGAAGGCTGAGGGGGGATCTCATCGAGGTTTTTACATTTTTCATGGTCAGGAACAGGGATATCTCAGATAAATGTTTGAATTTAACAGAAATGATGCAATTAGAGGTCACCAATTCAAAATTAAAGTTAATCACAGCAGGACAAGGTTAAGACAGTCTTTCTTCACCAACAGGGTAGTAGACATAAAAGACATAAAAAGACATAAAAGATCAGTGCAACTATGAGCCACAAGGGCCCTTCTTGGTTGCATTCTGTACACAGATGTACACTGAGTAGAACACTGGAATCAGCTGCCAGGAACCATTGTCAGTTGCAACACACTGAACATCTTTAAAAAAAAACGGCATAGACAATCATTATAAGAATAGGGGGCTTGTTTTTCTGTATTCCAGGGAGGGTTGATCGACAGGGAGGAGTTGGGAGTTGGGAGGAGTTTGTAATTGTTGAGTGTGTTATGCAATATCAAGTGAGTCTCTTATTAAGTCTAAACACTTTATAACTTTATATAGGGTGTACCTCGCAGTGGATTCAGCACCTTCCTTCGGGATGTGATACTGATGAGATTGTCTATGGTGGCACAATGGGTATGATGGGAGGAGTTTGTAATTATTGAGTGTATTATGCAATAGCAAGTGAGTCTCTTATTAAGTCTAAACGCTTTAGAACTTTATATAGGGTGTACCTAGCAGTGGATTCAGCACCTTCCTTCGGGATGTGATACTGATGAGATTGTCTATGGTAGCACAATGGGTATGATGGGAGGAGCTTGTAATTGTTGAGGGTGTTATGCAATATCAAGTGAATGGTGCTAGATAGGCTGGGATATATAGCTTCCTAGGAACTTGGGATAAGTGATTGATTGGGGTGAGAGTATGTACATTTCTAGTACCTTTTCTAGATAGGCTTAACCCAGATGGGCCCCTGTGGCTCTTATTAAGCCTGAATACTTTATGACTTTACTTTAAGTATGGCTATATCTGGCAATCTAAATCAAAGCAGGCAAATCCTGGTTTTCAAATTCTAGTGACTTGTCATGAAAATACAAAGATGTGATGGCTGTTGCAAAATTCTTTGGCGAAGAAATAATACAACGCCTTCACGCCTTTAATAATTTGAGGGCACACAACACACAACTCGGAAGTATTTAGGAACGACACCGTCATTTGCCATCTGACGCGGTGTCCCACCAACCGCCAGACTATAACACCAAGATGTACAAATGCATATGTGTGACCATGGCACACCCCTGAAACCGATCATATTACACCTGCTGTAGCCTCAACCCCGTTACTACTAATAAGGGATACCAATACCCTACTAATAAGGGAATGTATGTGTTGGAATGAAGCACCCGTCGTGGGCGATGTAAAAGGGAGCTTGATCCATGTCTTGTAGCGTTTCTAAACTCAACTAGCAGAACAAATGTCGATACTGAAATGGGCCCGTCGTCACCAACGTCAAACGAAAACCTTGCAGATGCACACTTGCTGCCCGTATATTATCACAGAGGCACACTTGCTACATGGACTATCAATGTTGAGGTCGTGTTGAGGGTGTGACATGCACAATTATCTATGTACATGCACAACTATTTAGGGGAAAAGCCGGTGCACATGGCCAGGGGAAAGGCAATGCTGGGGACAAAACCTGGCCACATGCGAGCAAGCGTGGTTTCTGTGAACGCGAAGGCCGGAATAACAGCAGGTAAGTGCAGTACAAGGCATCACATGCGCGGCACTCTCTGGCTGTCTGATTCGCTGAAGTTTGGGTATTGAGTGATGGGTCATACACCATGTTGTAGCCCCGGGAAAAAGACGAGTATGTGCAAAAAAATGAATTGTCAAAACCCAACATTTTGACGTCCGCGACGCAGCGGCTCTGTGAGCGGCAGGGACTCCTGCGAGGGGCGGGTTCAGGAGTTGGCATAGAGGCACTTGTCTGGAGGGGTGCCATTTCTTTGGAGGGGCACCACTACAAAAGTACTTGGAGGCAGGGGTGGGTACAGGGGTGGCACTGAAGGCATATGTGCCGACATAGAAGTTGGCGCCCCTTTGGCCGGGAAAATGCTCCACTCCGGGAAAGCTCGAGTACATCCCCATCGACTTTTCCAACCAGTCTCGTCCCTTTCAGAGGAAAAGGTGCCCTTTTGGTGTGCTTGAGTGCATCCCCATCGAATTATTCAGCCAGAGGCGCTCCTTGGAAGGAAAAGACACCCATCCAATGTGTTTGAGTGAACCCCAGAATTGTTCAGCCAGATGCGCACCTTGGGAGGTAAAGGTGCCCCCCCCCGGGAAGGAACGACTGCACCCCATCCGTAACATTTGTCAGCTAGAGACTATTTGTCCAGAGACTAATTTCCCCTCATGGCAATTTCTGAACTCAGTCCTGCATGGTGGGGTGTATTTTCCTTCCGAGGGGAGCCTCAAGCCGAAAAATTCGAGCGGGGTCCACTCGAGCACACTGAAGAGGCGTCTTTTTATCTCGGAGGAGCGCTTCTGACGAAAACAAATATAGGGGGTTCACTCGAACCTTCCCGGATGAGTGCCTTTTCCCCGCCGGAGGAGCGGCCACCTTCCATAGGGGGAAGGCACCCCCAGTTACCCCCCTGTATCTGCCCCTGACTCCTGCATCTGCAAGCCGGCAGCTGGCCGCGTTGAGGCTATCATAGTTTTTTCCTTTCTCCGGAGAAGACTAGCCGACGCAGCCGAACTAGCCGACGCAGATGGCATCTAGCCGACGCAGATGAACTGTGCGATTCGGGTGGCTGGAATTCAAGAAGGCAGCACCAAGTTCGACCTGCTGGTGACAAGCCATTCTGTGTCCATCACCACGCAGGTGCGGATATTATCACGTCCAAGACGTCCAGTTGCGTGACCCTCATTGACGCCCTGAGGCGTAGGATAGCGCAATCGCGAGCGGCCCTCCTCCGTGGTCACTTGTTTGAATGCCTAGCGCAAGTTTTAGTGGCTAGGTCACGTTTTTGGGGGCCCAACACGTTTTGTGGGCTTTTCGAGCGGTTGCTGGGACCCCAGAGTGGTTTTCCATGTCGGGACTGTTTTTCGTTGACCCGGCTTCATTTGTTGGGTGATCCCAATGATACTTTTGAAGCCCAGATGCGACCTGTCTATCACTAGCGCGATTTTCAGGGACCCGAGCGAAAATTCTTGGTAACCCTGGCTTAGCGTGACTTTCCGAGGCGCCGGCACGACCGTTTGTGGCCTCCGTCGTGATTTTCTTGAACCTCATTACGTCTTTTTTGAGCCCCCAGCGTGATTTTCAGGGGCCAAGGTGGGAATTTTTGAGGTCCCAGCGTCATTTTCAGAAGCCCCTTCTTCTGAAGCGTCATTTTCAGAAGAAGTCCTCGTCCTCGTCCTCGTCCTCGTCCTCGTCGGAAATAAAAGTACAAAACTTCGGAAAGTAGGACTAATGTCAGACTTCTAAACAGTTTTCAAATCGGTGGAATTGGAATGGGCCCCGCACCAGGTGTGTCGCAACAGGAGCATTTTCACTGCAACCCTGTTAGTACTTGTAATCCTTTCCTTCCAGAAGGTAGTGCGGATTTTCTATACCTTTGGTGGCGCTTGGACCCCACCGTATTTGCCTTCTTGACCTCATTCATCAATTTGATTTATAATTCCCCTTGAAATTGACATGGGATGGATCAAGGAGGATAATATTCCAAAATCTCCAAAAAGCCACCATTCGCAGTAATTTCAGCATAGCAGCACCAAATCCAGATCATACTGTTCTTTCATCAAATCAAATAACTCTGCTTTCCCAAAATTTCAATCAAGGTCAAGGTTACTAAACGGAGGTCAGGTCAAATTAGCTCTTCTTATCGCAGTAAGGGGAAAATTTTTGTGCAGAACATGATATAAGAATGATATAGACATTCTGCTTTCAAATATGTGACAAGGTTAATGGTGTTAGGTCAGGTCAAGTATTATGGATATTCTACACTGCCGTCGGGTGTGTGGGGTTGGGATTTGTGTGCGCGTCCGCTGCCTTGGCGACATTGCGGCCGCAATCTCGTCTTATGCCGAATGCTACTGTTCGTTGTGAATTGAAATTTTAATTCGGTTTTAGAGCCACCGAAGTAGTACACCATGACATTGTGTGAACAAACAATGATCGGAGATGACCCGACTTCGTATTTCCGGACCTTATTATATAAAGCAAATATAAAGCATATAAAGATAAAGAGCAAATATAAGAGGTGCAAAATGTCGGTCACTAGAAGCACATGGCAGACGTAAGGAGTCTTCATATAGGTGCGAGGGACACGAATAAGGCCAGAAGGGTGCCGCACCCAAAAGCATTTCTGGCCGCGCTGCTGTCAGTACCTGCAATCATTACTCTAGTGGAAGTAAATCAGTCTCGCTGCTGACAAAATTTGCTTTTCTGATGGCATCAATATCCATCGATCGAAATGCGCAACAAGAGCAGCTGTGTCTCAATCAGATTCAATGGCTGTGACGAATTGGGAAATATTAATGCATGGGTGACATTGGTACCTATTAATGGTAAGGTGAACGGTAGAATTCGGAGAAAGTGACAACTAATACACACAAAACTGCTCGGAAAGATAATGCAAAGCCGTGACTAATCTCACACCGTTCACTGTGACTGACCAGGGCCGTGAAGAACGCACCGTCTACCAGGGTTGGATTTATACTTTGCAATCCTGGATGAGGAGAGGACAATTTCTCAGTGATGAAATACGGAGAGGATATTTTCCCTCAAACCTGGGCATCAGAATCTCACTTTGAAGCTTCAGGTGAATCTTGAGCACTTTACCACGAGGCAATTAATTGTCGAACAACACCATCAGACGTCCAAATTGAAAACACATGGAGGAAACAACATGGGGGATAATTTTGTGAATAGGATAATGCTATGGATGGAAAAATCCAGGAAAAGCCCGTTTTTTCGACCCTGACGTCCACTGTGTCGGGCCAGGGTCGCAGAGCACACCGTCCACTGTGGCGGACCAGGGCTGCGGAGTACATCATCAACTGTGGCAAACCAGGGTCGCGAAGTACACCGTGCACTGTGGTGGACCGGGGCCGTGGGGCACACCTACTATGACGGACTAGGGCCGCGAAGCATAGCATTCACTGCGGCGGATCAGGACCGCGGAGTACATCATCTACTGTGGTGGATCAGGGTCGCTGAGCAAGGCGACCACTGTGGCGGATCAGGGCCGTGGAGTACACCGTCCATTGTAACGGACCGGGGCCGCGGAGCACACCGTCCACTGTGGCGGATCAGGGCCGTGGAGTACACCGTCCGTTGTAACGGACCGGGGCTGCGGAGCACACCGTCCACTGTGGCGGACTGGGGCCGCGGAGTACACCGCCCAGTGCGGCGGATCATAGCCATCAACAGGTTAAATTATGTCATGCCATGGCAGTCGCGTACCTAGGATTTGCGAGAGGAGACAAACCGATTTGGAAGGTGCCCACCTACCCCCGTTAAAAAAGTCCCCGGATTTCCACCAAACAAAATAAAGGTGGTTCTATATATTTGTGTTGTATAATAATTAGTGACCAAATTAACTGTCCTGTGAAGGGGGCCAAATCTACCACCATTATTTCTGAATCACCGGATTTCAACCCTAACTCCTCCCCATCCTGTTTGAAGGTTTTTATTTTGGTATCCCTTGAAAAGTCACCTCACACTGCTAAAATTACACCTGAACAAATCACCCAAAAATGTAACACTTGCCAATAGCAGGCATTCCAACTAACAACGCCCGGTCGCCAAAACGTCAACTTTCGTGCACGTGTACACCCGCCTTGCGCAGTCGACGCATTCGCCACTCTACGTGCGCTTCTCCGGTTTCTGCCAGGTCTCCCACGTTTTGCTAATTACTGTCACGTGATAGTCTTGTGCCACATTTGACATGTGGAATGCTTGGTAATGCGGCTCACTGGAAAAAAAATTGATCAATTCAATTCGATGCATTAGTTCTCTTCTTCCCACATTTTCTCGTGATTAAGAAATCCGGAGACACACTGACCTTTGATGCACCTCATCTCTTTGGTTAAATAAGATCCCATATTGGCTACCGAGCCGTGACCCTAGCTAGGTGTTCGTGTTTTTTTATCTGTTGCGTTTTTCTTCTTCTATGGATGTGTTTTAGGGCTCCAGCCAATTTGTGTTAGGGGCTCGGCACATCTTTGAGACCAGGCTCTTTTTTACAGCTTTGTTACTGTTTTATACATCCATGATATTTTTGAGGTATCGGCGCGTTTTCGAAGACGCCGATGTGTTTATTTAGTGCCCGGTATGTTTGTTCCTTGTTTATGATCAATTCCCTTTTTGACAGCCCAGCCTGTTTTTGAGGCCCGTGTGGTCTCATGACCCTGGTGTACCTTGAGGGCCTCCGTTATGTTTTTATTTAGCGCTCCCGGTGTGTTTATTTCGAGCTGCAGCGCATATTTTAATGCACTGTCGCTTTTTGCGAAACTCGGTACGCTTTGGATTACCCACATTACATTTTGGGACTACCGAGGGAATTTTGGGTACCGAACGCGATAATTGGGGGCCCCGTGGTCACTTGTTCGGATCTCAAGCGCGAGCTTTAGTGGCTAGGACACGCTTTTGGGGGTCCAACACGTTTCGTGGGCTTTTGGAGCGGTTATTTAGACCCAGAGTGATTTTCCATTTCGGGACTGTTTTTCGTTGCCCCGGCTTCATTTGCTGGGTGATCACAATGAGACTTTTGGAGCCCCGGTGCGACATGTCATGCCCCTAGCGTAATTGTCAGGAGCCAAATCTACCACCAATATTTCTGAATCACCGGATTTCAACCCTAACTCCTCCCCATCCTGTTTGAAGGTTTTCCTTTGGACGATAATTCTTGGTAACCTAGGTTCAGCGTGACTTTCCGGGGCCCCGGGCCCGGCCGCTTGTGGCCTCCATCGTGATTTTCTTGAACCCCAGCACGACTCTTTTGAGCCCCCAGCGTGATTTTCAGGGGCCCAGGCGGGAACTTTTGAGGCCCCAGCGTGCTTTTCAGAATTCCCTGCGCGACTTTTTAGCCCCCAATGTGATTTTTCGGGGCCCCGGTACGATTATTGGGGGCCTAAACGGGATTTTGAAGGACACTGGCGCAATTTTTTCCGGAGCTCGACGCGATTCTTGGGGGCTCCACAACCTATCAGGGAGGAAACTGCCCACAATGTCCCCTCCCCATTCGGCATGCCACTGTGCCATGCAATTATGCAGCATAAGCATGCAGGAATAACTCATCTGCTTCATCACTCACAAGTGAGTTCAACTCCCAAGTTCTCCAGACAGTTTGAGGAAAGTCAAACATCTCCTACATTGATAGGCAAGGATGGACTATTAGGCAACAGGGATACCATGGAATTCAGATCATAGTACTTTTGCTGCAATACATACCTTCTTCCGCAGGCTGCTTTGGAGACGGATGCGCTCCTGAAGTTTGGTCAGGGTTGAAGTTGGATGTGGATGGAGCAGCACTGTGAAGGTGCTGCTCCATTTGCACATGGCTCAAAGGACTTCTTTCTGTTTACATTAGCAATGCAGGTAATGAAGTAACACTTTCATTAATTGACTTCTATGGTGTCCTGAGTGAGCAGTTGAATCGAGATGGGTTCTTGTGATATACGTTATAGAAGAAAGGTTATGATGTAACTTTTAAACTCGAGTGGGAATGGTATGGATTCACTTATTAGTGAATCCATACCATAGCCTAATAACCATAACCAATATAACCCAATATAGCATATCCTAACCCCCCGTTGGAGAAAAAACTTTAGAAACAAAAATTAAGCAATATATATTCTGAAAATTTCATAAATTGAACAACCGAACCCAACCTAATCGAACCTAACGTCAGCTGCGTTTGAAGGAAAGTTTCCGATTTAATTTTAGTTGTGAAAATTCTTGAAAATGTTTTCCAAGTTAAACAACTTAATTAGCCTAACCTAGCCAAGCCGGTATTATTGTGCTTTAAGGTGGTAACAAGACAAGTTTTTACACACATTTGCCTCCATATAGCAAACAAATGGGTTAGGTTTGGTTAAGTTAGGTTAGTTTAGGCTTTTGAAGTTGGAAAACGTTTCAAAAAATTTCAAAAAGTTTCTCCCAAAAATTGAGAAATATTTGGTAACTGCAGTTTAAGGTGTTCTTTTTTTTCTTTTTATTTTTAATTTTTCTGCAGAATACCATGTTTATGAAGGTGACTAAGATGATTGGACCCACTTATTTTCTGTGCAAATGCTTACTTTTCAGGTTGTGAGCAAAATAATGTCAAAAAGGGCTTTGAGTTCGGTAACGTAGCATAAACATAAATGTTTTTTTTTTAATGCAACAAATCCTAACCTAACCTAGCCTAACCTGCCTTTTGAGAACTAAAAATAAAATAAAAACAAATGTCAATTAATGTATTTTCTGAAAATTATCCACCTTAAAAAAGAAACCTAACCCAGCCTAACCTAACCTAAGCTGCTTTTGAAGACAAAATTATATTTTTCGTGAACATGTTCGTAAATTTGTTGGGGAAACTTTTGGGTATCATTGTGCTTAAAGGTGGGAACAAGAAAAGTTTTATGGGCGCTGTATGACCAACGCAGTCAATGCGGCCGTAAGCCCAAATAACCAACCAACCAACGAAGAAAAGTTTTTACACACATTTGTCACCATAAAGCAAACAAATGGGTTAGGTTTGGTTAAGGTAGGTTGGTTTAGGTTTCTTAAGTTGGGAAGTTTGTCAAATTTTTCTTCTTCAAATTAAAATAAAATGAATTTGCACCGAAAATAATTGGTCCTATCATCTTAGTCACCGTCATGAACATGGTATCCTGCAGAAAAATTGAAACAAAAAAAAAACACCTTAAACTGCAAATTTACCAATCATTTTTTATTCAACAGCAACTTATGATAGGTTAGGTTTGGCTGGGTTAGGTTCTTTAAACTTTGAAAATGGAAAGTTGAAAACTGCTTTAACTGTCTCATGCGCAGTGAATTTGAAACACGCATGATGCCACCAATTTATGCAATATAAGATTACAAAATTATGACGCCACCAAAGCTTGAAGGCGAACTTTGGTGTACCTTCTAAGGTAATAGTTAATAGTATCGTGGGTGGCATAATGCGCGCTACCAGACACTGGTCTTGTACGACTCTATAGGGTTTGTTTAGGAAGTCATGTGTGGCCATAGCTTAATACCTATTGCTTTCTTTTAGGAATATCAATTATAATGAGGTGTCTATACGGCTTCTTGCTGACTTTTCTCTCATGTTTTCATAGGCTGGCAGATCGGCTCACACGGGGCTTTTTTTGGTTCAGTTTGAGATTGGGTTTCTCCATATCAATATTGAATGCATGCACATTGTCATTGGGCATGTAGGTAGGTACCTTGGTAAATATCAAGCTGATGGTGTGATGGGTAGGTTGCTGAAGATAATTATAGTTTGTATATCCACAATCTCAATGATAACCATGATTTGCATGCAAGTTTGATAATGACTGGAAATTGAGAATGGAATTAATCATGTTCAAGCTCCATATGCATGTGGTTTTGCCATTGGTGGTGTGTACAAACATCAGTATGACCATGCAATTGTTGTCTAGTTGCTTAACATATTTTTTTCAGACAATCTGGTTTAAAATGCATCAATATCGCTAATCTCAACATTTTATTATGTAAGCTGTACTTTCACAGTGGAGGGAAATCCAGCTATTTTGTTTGTTTTTGTACACAATTTTACATTTTTCAGCAAAAGGTGGAGAGTCAGTCTACTATCTAATCCAAATCTGTTTCTTTTCGGCACAAAATGTGCTGGTTAACATCAATGTTTCTACATGGCATGGTGTTTTTTTCTCATTTTTTTCCCTTTAGCTTTCTTATCAGCATAAAATAGCATAGGTTATTGGGGAGGCCGAAATCAACATTGGGGGGGGGGGGCAAGATCAACATTGGTGGGGCCATGGCCCCCACAAAAGGATACAAATCGACGCCCCTGGACATAATATATGGTTCAAAGGACTTCTTTCTGTTTACATTAACATTGCAGGTAATGAATTGACACTTTAATTAATTGACTTCTATGGTGTCCTGAGTGAGCAGTATAATCGAGATGAGTTCTTGTGATATACGTTATAGAAGTAAGATTATGATGTAGCTTTTAGACTCCAGTGGGAATGGTATGGATTCACTCACAAGTGAATCCATACCATAACCTAATAAATTTTTGTAACTTCTTGGTATTATTGTGCTTTGAGGTAGCAACAAGAAAAGTTGTTATGGGCGCTGTATGACCAAGGCGGTCAATGTGGCCGTAAGCCCAAATAACCAACCAACCAACTAAGAAAAGTGTTTGCATGCATTTGCTTCCGTAAAGCAAACAAATGGGTTAGGTTTGGTTAGGTTAGGTTAGTTTAGGTTTTTAAGTTGGAAACCTTGTCCAAAATTTGTGTTACAGTTTGTTTGTTTTGCATTTGCAGAGAAAATAAGTGATGCCATCATCTTAGCCACCTTCATGAACGTGGTATTCTCAAGACAAATAGCAAGAAATCAAAGGACCTTAAACTGCAAATTTACCAATCATTTTTTGTTTGTTCAAGAGCAACTTATGTTATGTTAGGTTTCGTTCGGTTAGGTTTTTTAATGTTGAAAATGTTCAGAACATATAATGCTTCTACTATTTCTAATTTTATTGTTGATCTTTTCTTCTCGAAAGAGACGTTATGCTAGGTTAGGTTAGGTTATGCTGCATTTGTATTTCATTTTTGAAAATGTATTGTAATGCTGTTACCTAACTCACCCCTTTTTTGGTGTTATTTTGCTCACAACCTGAAAAGGAAGCATTTGCACAGAAAATGAGTGGCTCCATCATCTTAGTCACTTTCATATACATTGCATTGAAATGATAAATTCCACGAATTCATAAAACACTTTAACCCGCGCCGTCACGCGGGGGCTGGTAAAATGTGAATTTCGGCGCGCGGTAGCGCGCCGAAATTTGTCGCACCTTTCCCCACATCAATTTGGCATGTTGTTTCAAAATTGTGAGGTTGGGTCATCTAGGGTCAATGAGTTGTCAAGTTCAAGTGAGGTCACCTCCAGAAACGTTCAACCAGTTGTCACGCTTTAACGGATAAATATATTTTAATCAAACTTTCAGCATTTGCCTATCTTTAGAGACGAAACAAAACGCACCAGAGGAATTTGGTTGTATTTTCCGTTTTTGATTACTTATTAGTTTTGCATACTTGCCCATTAGTGCTAAAATCCAAGATTCTTGCTAAAGTAAGCATTTTTATGAGAACAAGTTGACTTCGAACAACGTTTTTCGGTCGGCTCTACCCATTAGAAAAATAAAAGTTAAAGGAAATAAAAAATCACATTCACAATCACACAATCACAAACTTTTTGGCACATTGTCGATTTCGCATTCCTTTCTGATTCCAAATATTTTTTCTTCTTCTTCAAATCTCCCCAAATGAACTTCCCAGAACCAAAAACATGACGCAAGTCGTGAAAACCTAGGCCCCCTAGTGACGTCACTTTTTTTTGGGGGGGACAACATTTTGGGGGTGGTATCCGGTCCTACTCATCGAGCGCTTTTCGATGACACCTCTTTCGTTTTGTGCGACGATTAGTTTAGAGATTAGAGGGGGGTGGGTTCTATCCTCCCCCACCCCCACCCCATCCCACCGAGACGGGATGTGAGGATATGACCGGAAAGACCGGGAGGGTTAAAGCACAAAATTACCCCAAAACCTAACCCATCCGTTTGCTCTATGGAGGCAAATGTGTGTAAAAACGTATCTTGTTACCACCTTAAAGCACAATAATACTCAAATATGGTAGGTAGGTAGTTAGGTATCTGGCATTAATATAGAAACCCCGTGCAGAAATCAGAAAAAGGTATGGACTGGACTTGTTGAAGTTTACCTGCTACCTTCTTCGTCTACTGTTTCTTTGGGAATTAAATATCAGCAAGTTATTCACTGTTTAAAATCACACCAATTTGCAGACACATTAGGTGTGAAATACAAAAAAAACGAAGCAGCAGTAGCTACAAAAAACGTCACATGAGTTTGGCCACCAGATTAAACATCGCGCGCAATTCCACCACAATTGTCTCACACTCTCACCTCCGTCATATTTGTCGACCACAATCGCTAGCTTGAAATTATAGGATTTTTGTACTTGAACTTTTTATCTTTGGATGCTACGGTTTTGCATGTTCTAAAGAACGGCCATCACGACCGGTGGCCGTTATACCCAATTCTATTTTTCAAGAAGAGACACAGGATATTAGCAACTTCAAACACGTAATTACTATATTGCTGCTAATTACTGGTTATTGTTGGGTGATATTGTCTTTCCTCACTCAAACGCCTCAATATGTAGCATGGTGTTATGGTATTTTTTTCTTTAGCTCTTTTATCAGCATAAAAATAGCATAGGTTATTGGGGGCGGGGGCAAATCAACATTGTGGGGGGCCAAGATCGACATTGGTTGGGCCATGGCCCCCAGAAAAGGATACAAATCGACGTCCCTGCGGCTACATCATTCCATACAAATAATGGTTGTGGTTGAACGCATTGCACAAGAACAGCTCCGCATTGAGTAATCGATTTCGAACTGAAATTAATTGTCCCGTCTTGAGTATTCAACACAGCCAGATCCGCTAGCAAAACGTTCAGGATTACATTCCGCATATTAGCAGCAAATAAATGCTGTAATCCGTAGTTCGTAGTCCGTAGTCCGGAGTCCGTAGTCCGTGGCGAAGCTCATACGTATCGTGCTAGCCAATCTTCCACACAAGCACCTGACATCAGCCGGGTCATGGCGGTTCTCGGTCGGCTCTCGACAGGGAAGCCTCCACTAGCCTACCCCATCCCTTTCTTGCTGACAGGGAGAGGTGGTCCCCGCTAAGACTCGTCCCGATCCTGCGGACAGGGATCGGTTCGCACAGCACGACGCCACGGCTCGTTGACGGGCACCGTCTTCCAGAACGCAACGCGCTCCTCGAAGGCGCGAACGCCCACCGACGGCTGAGAGTTGAGTCGCATGTGGCGCTGGCTGCTCTCCGTGAAGATGGGCCAGTCGGGCATCGGCAGCACGTGCGAGCTGGGCCGGCCGGTGCGCGCGAAGTTGGTCCACACGCTCACCATGAAGCGGATCATGGTGCGGGTCGGGGAGTCGGCAGTATGCAGTGGCTGTCCGTGCATGCCGAACAAGTACATCAGGTCGTCCCCGTGCGTCACACCAGTGTCCGGAATGGCGAAGCCCCATCCGTCGGCGATCCTTTGCCGGCCAGGTCCCTTGTGGTCCAGAACGTACTTGTAGATCGGAGTGTGAGCGCTGGCGAGGCGGATCTCCTCCGATATGGGAACGACGAACATCCGATCGCTGTAGAGGCGTGCGAGAGGGAGCAGGTTGTCCCTGCTGACGCTAGTGTTTCCAACGTAGAACTTGTACACCTTATCGACTTCCTCTGTGGGATCGGAGCCGCAGTCGAAGACTGGGGAGTCAGACGGGCCGCGCAGGTCGGCCGAGATACTCCACTGGGTGCGATCCCCCGCCGACAAAGCCGAGAGCGCCGTCTCGTTTGCGAGAACCTCCAGAAGAAACAGACCACCCTCCTCCTCTGTTAAGCCGCTCATCCACGGAACCAGGTTGAAGTTACCCATATCTAAGAGGTTCCTTGGGTCATCTGGTAGAAACGGGTTCACGGCTTCAATGTCCACTCGGGGAAGAAAGGGGAATTTGCTGTCTGTTATGGCTTGTGATGCGTTCTTGAGAGCTTCCGCAGAAACGCCTTTGATGCATTCGACCATCGCTGGAACGTCCTCTGTAGAGCAGTTGAGATGCTTGGCGAGCTTCTGCGCTGAACCTTTCCTTCGTCCAGAAGCTGCAAATGGTGCCATTGAAGCACCTGACTGACTGATTGCGTGATCGAAGAGACCCTTGGCAAGTGGACTCAGCACCAATAGGGAAACACTAGCTCCTCCTGCTGATTCTCCGAAAATGGTCACCGAACTGGGGTCTCCACCGAAGCTGGCGATATTATCTCGCACCCACTGGAGAAGCATGACTTGATCCAACATGCCGTAATTTCCCGGAGTACTGCTATCGTGCGTCGTAAGGAAGCCAAACGCGCCCAGACGATAGTTGAAGGTCACCAGAACTACATCTTCATCCATAAAGTATTGCGGACCCTGAAGACTTTCATCTCCGTGTCCAAGGACGAATCCGCCTCCGTGGACAAACACCATGACTGGTAGACCTCCAATCTGACCCCTCAGATCCGGCAGCTGAGGTGTGTAGACGTTGGCGAACAAGCAGTCTTCACTGCCATCGGGCACGTTGTTGTTGAGTAAGTCGAACTGTGAACAGTGGCTGCCGTGATCCATGGCGTCGGCCACATCAGACCAGCCGGGGTGTCGCTGCGGTGGCCGGAAGCGCAGCGCTCCCACGGGCGGCTGGGCGTAGCGGACACCTTTGAAGCTGTAGTAGACTGCTCCTGCGGCGCTCATGCGTATCACACCTCTGACTAGACCCTCTCTGGTGGCGACCAGCGGTCTCGTCTCTCGGCAGGCACTGCCGGCAGCGGCTGCGATCAGGAGTGCCACCAACTGCAGCGTCTTCATGTTGGGCGTTTACAGTCGGTCCCTCGTCACGCGACCTCACACCCCGCACACAAACCGGTGACTGGCTTGTGAACTACTGCGTCCTGTGCTATCTCAATACTAGCTTGGGTGCAGGGGCGCGTGCAGAATTCTTCGAAGAGTGAACCGAGTGCTAATTTTCAAAAGTTCTCACATAAAGCACAACGTCAAGCACAAATATTTGCCAACGATGTTCAAAATTATTGGTATTTGGAGCAACATTTAGCCATGCATGGCTAAATGTTGCCCAGCTTCCCATCACGTCATTTCATGACATGATGGGCAGCTGGGCCGTGTGGAGTATCATAATGTTATGGTCAGCCAACGTGCCTGTTGGCCTGAAGTGCACCGCGGACGTGTCACGTGTCGCTTCTGAGCCTTCGCCGCACGTAGTTACAGAGCTGTCCGCCAGAGCGCGCCCCGTTCTCCTCCCGACTGTGTGTGGGTTGGGTCGCGTGAGCCTTCGTGGCTATGATTCATCGTTTATCATCGTGCTTTCGGTTCATTGTAGTAACATAACGTGTGTGAACTCAACAATATCTTCCAAGGTTCACAACCTCCAACGTTCATAATTTCCAAATTGGAAGCTAATTTTAAAAAATTGGAAGGTGACTTCCATATCAGCCCAGATAGCAGGCGTTCATATTTTCCATACTTCATAATTTCCACTTTGGAAGTTAGCTTCCAAATTGGAGTTAATTTCCAAAACTTGCAAACTAGATTACAAATTGGAATTTAACTTCCAAAAATTAGAAATGAACTTCCAAAGTAGCCTGGATACAAAGCTAACATAGCCCAGTGGCATACCGAAGGGTGTGGGCATTGGGGGCAGTTGCCCTCTCTTGAGAGGTTGTGGGGCTCCCATGAATCGAGCCGGGGTTCGGAAAAATTGCGCCAGGCTGCATAAAAATCCCACTGAAGCCCCTCCAAAATCGCATTGGAGCCTCAAAAAGTCGCGCAAGTGCCCATCAAAATGACATTGAGGGTCAAAATCGTACGGACCCCTAGAAATTACATTGGGTGCCTAAAAACCCGCACAGGGATCCACGAATATGACGTTGGGGCTCCCAAAATCGCACCAAGACCCTGAAAATCACATTGGGGCCAAAAAATGGGCCGGACCCCTGAAAATCACGCTGGGGGCCTGAAAGTTCGCATCTAGGTCCCTCAAAATCACGCTGATGCCCAAAATCCCAAATCCCACATAATATTGCCAGCACAGATCACGATAGGGGCCAAAAAACCAGACCGAGGCCCCTGAAAATCGCACTGTGGCTCCAAAAAGTCGGGCCGGAGACCCGGGAAATCACGCTGGGGGCCAACAAAGTTGTGCCGGGATTCTTGAAAATCACCACGGGACCCAAAAAGATCGGGCCTGGGCCCCTGAAAATCGCGCTGAGCCTGGGAGTGACAAAAAGTCGTATTCGGTCCCTTAAAATCACGCTAGTGGCTTGACAGGTCGCACCGGTGCCCTAGAAGTATCATTGGGACTAGGGATTGCAATCCCGGAACGTTTTGCCAATCCCGGGATCCCGGAATTTTTTTTTCCGGGATCCCGGAGGTGATCTGGCGGAAGTGATTAGTGTTATGGTAAAAGACACTTTATACATGGAAATAGTTCAATTAAGCCACTGCCCATATAAATATGAATACAAATTCCCCCTCGAAAATTAATGAACATGATAGGAACATCGTTTGTACTCAAATTTTGCAATTTTATGTGATGACACCTATGTGTTGTGATGTGATGACACCTATGTTTATGTGTTGACTGTTGACTTCGTTACCCCAACAATAACGCATGTTCAATACAAACGCAAAACTGTCTGACTCTGGATCTATTCATAACACGAGGGACAGTCCAAAACTTCACTGGCCAGCTCACTGTTTATAATTCCAGGCTCATGTGTTTCTTGCGCAAAAAGCAAAACATGGCATACGAACACGAAAAGTTTAACTCATCAAGGACAAGTGATAACACGATTGACTGCATACAATACAACACCAGCCAACGCGATGACTACAATACAAAGAACGACGGAAACACTGCACGTTAAATGTTAACCACTTCCAGGAACCAACTTCCGCTCATTTGTGGCACGAGTAGTAGGTCTTTAGAAAGACTAGCGCGTCTATGGTCTCGTCGTTCAAACGGGTTCGGAGTTTGTTCACAACATTTCCCAGCACCGAGAACACCCTCTCTGCCTCTACACTGGTGGGGACGACTGTTTTCAGCCATTGGTAAACGTTTCCAGTGTAAAACCCGCGGCCCGTGTACGGTAAGTTCGCCAGCTCTTGCTTTACCAAATTTTTGAGCCGTCGCTCCGACACTTCACTTCCTTCCAGTTCTGCGTTTGCGGTTTGTTCTCTCATACTTCGTTCTAACGCCGCCTTGAGGGTATCTGTGTCACTGACTGGAATGGTTTCACTGGGATCATCTTCGTCTGAGTCAGCGAGGTCTGTGGGAACCGGCAGTGGCACTTCCTTGGAAATTGCAACGACGTCTTTCAGTGACAGTCTAGAAACAAGTTCAATGACCATCTTGCTGACCTCGTTTGGCTGTGCCACAGGCATGTCTCGATCGCTTGAAGACCCGTGGCCTTGATGAAGATACTGCAGTACTGAAGACATGAGTGTTCTGCGCCCAAGGATTCTTCTTCTTACACATTCGAGCAGCTTTGCCGCCGTGGGTGATGCTTGGTTCCGAAGTTGTGTCAACATGAATGACAGAGTCACCTCGCATGTGATGAGGTTTGCATCTCGTCTGCAAAGCATTTCAGTTCCGACCTTCAATACGTTAAGTGCACTTACCAGGTCCCGCACGCTGTTGAGTTCATCATTACTGAGCATAGCAACCGCCGAGCCACTTTTTGCCTGCATATCGATCAACGCCTTCTGGACCGCTGTTTTCAGTTCCAAGAATCGCTCTAGCATGACCAAGAGGCTGTTCCAGCGCGTCCTGCAGTCAAGCAACAGGGCGCGCTCACAGCTGTGTTCGTCTGCAACATGTTTTTGCAGACAGTCGTTGCGAACAGGGGATTTTCTGAACCAGCGAACGATTTTGCGCACCTTAGAGATCGTTTTTCCGATTTCACCACTCACTTCCAAGCGTTGACCTTCGATGATCGTTTGAAAATGTTCTCTTTTTGCTTCATTATCATCTTGTTCTTCACTCTCGCCGCCCGATTCTTCGCTTGAACCTTCGCCGTCATCATCATCATGTGGTTGTGCTTGGGAGGCTTCAGTGGTCCCACTCTTCCTATAAAGCGCGTCTGTGACCGCCAGATGAAGCCCATGCGCCATGCACAGTTGCTGCATGCACGGAATAAGCCGCCCAAACTTCTTCATTACACTCGCTCCATCTGTGCATACGCACACGATATGCCGATGCAGGTCGATGTCGAACTTGTTCAGTTTCTCATTCAGAACATGTAGACACTTTTCTGCGGGCATGGAACCGGTGCATCGAATCACGCCCAGGCCCCAAGTATCGGAACCACAGTGTACGTTAACGCTCATATAGCGCCTGTTGCGCAAATATGTGTACTCGTCAAGCGTCAGCGTAAAACGTTTGTTGGTACTCATACTCTCTCTCAACTCGGACTTCACGACACCCATGATCTTGGTACAGTGCTTCATTACTCGACTCTTTATGCCGTTTGGGGATGTTGGTAGGTCCTTGTGGCCCTTCGCTGCAAAGAGCTGCCGCAGATCGTCTGAGGTACAAAACGTTTGGAATGGGATACAATCCCTACTGCACATACGCCCCAGCGTCGCATCGAGTGACACCTCTTCACTCTTAGGAAAAAATGAGTCAATCTTCCTTTTCTTGGATGGAAGTCCTTCGGTGGCGGTTTGTTGTGATGTAGACGCAGCAGTAGATGCTGTTGTATTCTTTGACACTGTGCCCTCTCCATGCATGGTCTGCAAGTGGACGTGTAAACCTTTTGTGGATCCACCTGTGCTCTTAATTACTTTGTTGCATTTCTTACATTTTGCTTTTTGGCCTGATTCGTCTCTTAAAAAGTCCTTCCGCACACCTGTTATTTTAAATTCCTTGAAATTCTCCATAGCTGTATCAATATGTCAGACCCACACTTTTCCAAATAAAAGATTCCTTTATTCAGTGCTTGCTCTCCGTGTGCGCTGACGTGTGCTGCAAACTACGTTCGACGACCAACTGAAACAAAGGAACTGTCGCCCTGGATACCACCCCTCCGCAATCAGACGTCTCAAGTCCTCAGCGCTCAGCTCCAATTTCGGCGCCGCCGCTCTCGCGAGAATCGAGGTGCGTCTCTTAAAACTGCCTGCCACAGTCGCGCGGCGCGCCGTTCTGGTTGCGTAATGCGTGGGACGGCAAAGCCCCTGTGCATGACCTTGGTGCACTTATTGTGAGCACTGAGCACTGCTACAATGTGTTGCAAAAACGCATTGTGGAATTTGACAAAATGCAATAGCCTATTACAGCCTTAAAGCATAAACAATCTATCCGTGCTAGAATTGTTTGAGTTTACGAATTTTTTCGGGATCCCGGGATTGACAAGATTTTCGGGATCGGGATGGGGATTGAAATATTTTCGGGATCCCGGGATCGGGATCCCGGGATTGCAATCCCTAATTGGGACCACCCACAAAATGAAGCCGGGCAACGAAAAAAAAAACAGGCAGGAAATGGAAAATAATTCTGGGGTCCCAACAATTATTCCAAAAGCCACCAAGACGTAAAAGGTGTTGGGCCCCCAAAAACGTGTCGAGGCCACTAAAATTCGCGCTATGTACCCCAACAAATGACGACTGGGCAAAAAATCGCACTCACATACAAAAAGTCGTGTCGCTGCCCTTCAACCTTGAACACTGGGAGTCCAAAAAGTCGCGCCGGAGCCCCACAAGTCGCAGCTAGCTTCCCGAACATCAAATCCTACCCGAATGTGACTCTGCCAACACAAAAATTGCGTTGAAGACCCAAAAGACGCATCGGGCACCGGAAAAGAAGCGTGTTGGGGCACCGAACAAAAAATGCATCGGGAACCCGAAGAATCGTACCGGGGCCCAAAAATGTCGCACAAGCGCTTACAAAAAGTAGAACTAGACAGCAAAAAAATAATCACAAATAAACTCCATCGAATCCACCCGAGCACCGGAAAATTCGGAACAGTTCCCGAAAGAAAACTCACGGAAGGGCCTTTTTACCCTGAAGGGCGCCATCGCCTGAAAAAAAGACTCGTTGAACAGCCGTATTGGCGTACCAAAGAGGAAAATTCACCCCCCCTCCTGAACGGGTGCGATTGAAATGAAATGAATGAAATTCGCGCCGGAGCCCCCAGAATTCGCGTAGGTGCTCTAAATATATACAGTGGGCACCAAAGAAAAACTCCCGCCGGGTCCGCAAAATCGCGCTGGGGCCCAGCTAAGTACAACGCGCCCCGCGAACTCGCGCCGAATCCCCCAAATATCGCTTTCGGGACCCACAATTCCTGTCGGTATGCCAAAAAACTCTGGTCGGGGCATCAAAAATTCCCATCGGGGCTTCCAAAAATTGGCGTCGATGGCCCCAAATAAGCACAGCGTGGCCCGAAAAATCGTATAGAGGCCCGACAAAATCAACCCGGAGCCCTAAAAATAAGGAGAGATTCAGAAAAATAAATTTATGAGCGAGGGAAAGCGCTCCGGAGTCCCAAAAACACCACCAGATGCCGTCAAAAAATGCATACGGCTTCGAAAAAAACGTGCCAGAGCTCGAACAAAAATCACGGCGGGAGCAAGAATATGCCACCGGAGGCACGAAAAATCAGGCTGGGACTCGGAATTTAGAAAATTCAGAAGTCACCAAAAATTGCGCCGAGCCAAGAAAACTGCTGTCAGGCCCCCCGGAATCACGCACCTGGGCCCGAAAAGCCGCGCCGGGACCCCGAGAAATTATACCGGAGCCCCCAAAATCGTACTGAAAGACCCGATAAATGTGCGTCAGGGACTCAAATAGACAAAGCAGGACCCTAAAAGCACAACAGGAGACCGAAAATGCACCAGGCCCTTCAAAGCGTGCCTAAAAAATACTGTCGGTGCACAAGAAAGGCAACACAACTCTAGAGAGACGGGTCTCAAAGTTGTACCAGGCCCCTAACAAAAATTGGCTGGAGCCATAAAACACATCGGTAGACGAAGAAAAACGCAACGGGTCCCTTCCACCAAAAAGAACGGTCTCGGTTCGGTAGCCAATCTGGGAGAGTATCTAACGAAAAAGATGAGGTGTATTAAGGCTCAACGGGCATCCGGATTTCTTAACCACCAGAAAATGTGGGAAGAAAAGAACTAATCGTCGAATTAAATCAACCGAATTTCCCCCAGCGAACCCCCATACGAAGCATTCCACATGTCAAATATGACACAAGACAATCTTGTGGCAGCAATTAGCATAACGTAGAAAGCCTAGCAGAAACCGAATAATCGCACGAGGTGTGGCGAATGCGCCGCATGCGCAAGTCAGGTGTAGGTGGACTCCTCCAAATCCGTTTGTCCCCCCCCCCCCTATAGCAAATCTTAGGTACGCCAATGACCTGACATAATCTAACCCAACATAGCCTAGCCTACCCTAACCTTAGCTTCCGACTTTTTTGAAGTTAACTTCCAATTCTCGGAAGGTAACTTCCAATTTGGAAGCTAACTTCTAATTTGGAATCTAACTTCCAATTTGGAAGCTAACTTCCAATTTGGAAGCTAACTTACAAGTTTTGGAACTTATCTTCCAATTTAGAACTTATAAACATTCGAAAATATGAACGACTCCTATCCGGGCTGTTTCTGACGTTAACTTCCAATTTTTTTTTTTGTGAAAGTTAACTCCCAATTTGAAACCATGAACTTTGGAAAATATGAACGACCCCCCCCATGACATCCTGGACAGCGCCAAAAACTGGTTGCTGACAGTTGTATGCATGGGGAAAACGCAACCAAAGAACTTCAAGAACATAACGCTCATACACTGACTGAACACTGAATCATGGAGCACGGCGGTGTCACACGCTTGTCTGCTCTCCGACCCGAGTCAAATGTTTATGCTATCGGAGGCGGTCGCGACTCCGAACAGCGGGCAACGGCGCAATCAGCGCCCGGCTGCTCTTATTGCTGGTGCTGCAGCAATGGTCAGCTGGGCTTGTTCAGATCTCAACACGAATACGCAAACACACAACCGGCAGCTATTGCACGAGCGTACGCGGACGATATTTTAGGTGTCTGCCAAATGATCTGTGCTTTCAGACTGTGTAGATGTGCTGCACCCTTGTCGTGCCTCTGACCCCAGTCCAGTCACCCAGATCTTTTTACTGGCGGCGAGGACAAGGGTCGCCCCCTGCAGGGGTGTTGGATCTTATTCAGTTGAGAAGGCTTCCAGCCCCCCAACTTGCAGCTCAGCCCCCACCCCCACCAGGCAGCCAGCCCCCCCCCCCCAACTTCGGAAGTCAAACCCATGAAAAACTCAAGCAATGTTGTATAAATGTCGAGTACGACAAACTACTCGTGACATACTGCATCTATGTAGGTGTAAGATTGCCCGAAATTTGTAATGAGTGGTGACGATATTCTCGCGGTTATACTAAGTATTCTTTGGTATTGGTGGTGACTGTCCTCTTTAATATATTGAAATAGTACAAGCAATTACATTTTAAGTTTTCTCACATCGATAATGACACTGGTCATTTAGCACTGATGGCTATGTGGAGTTTCCTACGATGGTTACATGTTGTTTCTTTTCGTACTGCTTTTAATTCGTTTTGACCATTTTTCTCCGATCCCACCTCCCCCCCCCCCAACTGATCTTGCGATCCTACACCCATGTCCAGTGCATGCGGTGGTTTCAAGGAGGTCCTGTAGTGAAGCTCAAGTGTTTTGCAGCAACGTTCACGGGCCTCTAGTGAGGTCAAGGGAAACCATGAAATTTCTATTGGAGGTTCTGATGGCATGATCACAATGAAAATCTCGCTTTGCACATGGTGGTGGTCGTTATTGGCTTGATTACCCGTCGTCTGTTCAGGTTGCATCTTGTCAATCTTCCGCGTGGATCGTTCGTGACAGAATATATATATATATATATATATATATATATATATATATATATATATATATATATATATATATATATATATATATATATGACGTTTCATTCAAATATCTTCATCGGTCAAAGTATGACAAATGGTTGAACTTTTTCGGAGGTGACCTCACTTGACACTTGAGGTGACCATGAATCACCCGGTGACCGTAAATGACCTGACCTCAGAATTTTCACACATGTCAAATTGATGTGAGAAGACGTTTGTGAAGACGTTTCTTCACAATCCGCGGAAAACCTTAGGGGGCGGAAAATGACCCCCTGCCCAGAGACCAATCGGGTTAAACAAAAGCCGAGTGCACTAAATTACAACGTATCCAAACAACACTAAACTACAACACTAAATTACAACGTCAAGTACATCACTACTCTGCGTCACCTGGTGATTGTTTCATGTGTTTCGATTAAGTAGCTTCGGAGCATAAGCATAGCAAAAAGTCTTGAATTAATGTTGTTCATTTTCAATGATCTTAAGCCAAGGGCAATGTCACTATATTGAAAACTCCCAAGTTTATCGATTACGCCACGTCGATTCGCGAAGGTTTCGTGAAATTCTGTCCTTCTAAAAGTTTAAAAATTGTGTTCAGATTAATTGTTTGACATTTAGCCAAACAAACTATACAAAAAATTTATCTACCAGGGAACTTATTCATCCATATCCTAATGAAGTAGCAAGGACGTTTTGTCTTTGGCCAATTATAGAAAAGCTTCGATTTAGTCAATATATTAATTGAAACTGCATCAGAAGCCCTCTCTAGCCTTGCTTTCTTTTAGCAATACATCGACTACCAATACATCGACTGAGCACATCAGATGTACTGACAGGTGTTCGGCCGTGAAGGATGTGAAAGTTGCGGACTGACGTTCTCTTCTTATGAAATTAATGCAATGGAAATATACTCAGAGTTGTATCTCAAGATTCATCCAGGAACACTAGCAAACAAGTATCTTCGGAGTTATACGTATCCATATAGCTTTTTACACTGGCGTTAAACTTAAAATACCGCAGCAAAAGGAGACTGAATCTTATTGTTAATGCTTTCAACATGCAGTACTCTCCGAGTACTTACATATCACAACCGGTGAGGTGCTCCTGGCTGCCGCCAGATGATGGCTGATGGCCATCGTCAGGAGTCAGGAGTCTCCTGACGATGGCCCCTGGCCGAAACGTTGAGCAATAAAGTACAACCCTTATCGTTACTTTTGATGTCAACTCAGCACCTCCTGGTATATTGAAGGTCGTATATATATTTTATTTACACACAACTGATAAATGGTTGCCTTTGGCGCAAAGCATCCTTCTAAAATAATTTGCTAATGACCCCTAAATGAGACTCCTTATTACAGAGCAGCCTACTAATCGGGAGATGCAACTCGGGACCGTCTTCTTATATCCAGCGCATTAGGGGTCTGAATGTGGCGTTGTTCTTTTCATTAGGCGAGTGGCAACCTCCGGAACCACTTGGTTGGAGCGGAGGAGCAGAACATCTGCGCCATGATGTCAAAGCTATCAATGCCGCAGAAAAGTACACCATAATTTAATGGGACTGAAAAGGCTTGAAGGATGCTTGCAATTATCTGGCATCTAAGATTAATACTTAGTTTACCAAGCCCCATCAAAGGCAATGAGTCACAGTCCACACTGCAGGTTTATAATAAAAATATAACTGACTCCGAATACACAGGAGCGGTCAAGCCATGTCAAAGGTAATCCGATTTTAGATGATTTAGGTGAGTGGCCGAACACTGGTGTAAAATTGTTCACATAAAATGTCTAAGTGATGTTAGAAAGCGTATGCCAGGCTTCATCCCAGTGCGCTGCGCTGCTACCCCTGGTGGATGAAATTTTGGGAATACCTGGCGATTAACAATGCATTTCCAAACACCAAAGGTGCGAACCGGAAAAAGCATGCCCACGCGCAGTCGCCGCTCGCGGCTTGCATGGCACATTGGTACCGCACATGGCAACGTCGTCAACTTCCACGCCACACCGTCGTCAGAACGTGAACTCTATAAGCCCCCGATTCATCAATACGAACAACGATCGAGAGCACCGTCTCGGGCAATCTTGGCGGCAAATTGCTCGGGCTGGGCTCATTAATCTGGTCGGCGTTATTGCCGTTAATAATCTTGCCGGCGTAATCAGCCGTTATTGCCGGCGGAGATGTACATCGACCCGGGCCGGGCAATATTGCTGTCTCTGGGGGGGGGGGGGGGGGCACCGGAGCAGAGGACGGAGGCAGACGAGTGTCAAGGTGAGAGGGGGGGGGGGGGGGGTAATGATCGGGCCGGCGGACGGCGCATGCTGCCTGGCCGCGAGGGGCCGGTGAAGAGGCGGACGCGGTGCCGGAGCGCAGTGCCGACGGTGGGCCGGCAGCGCGGGTGGCCTGCTCTGCCTCCGGCTCGCTCTCTTGCCCTCGGCCGGAGAGGCGGACACACTCGCGCCGCAGCCGCCAGAAGTACTGGTGCTCTCGGGCCAGGACACGGTGAGTGGGCACCTGGAGAATGGCTCTCGTCCTTGGTGTTTCGTCGGAACATACGCGTTCCACCGCCAGGTATCATTTGAATCACTGATTACTGCAGCTCTAGACATTGACTCCAAACGGTAATAGTTTGTTCAATTCTATGCCGCATGCCATGCCGCATGGGTTTATGTTTACTTTATCATGTTTAAAACGGGGGGATGACAAATTACAATGTGCATACAAGAAATACGAGTGCATGCAAGATTACGAGAGTAGGTTCAACGTTGGATTTGTACAAAGACAAGGCCCCGAATTTAGTGCATTGATATGGTGTGGATCACAAGACGTTGTTGGACTCCGACCGCGGTTGCCCAAACGGAGCAAACAGCAAATGTCTTGGCAGAGTAGCAGTATGTTGGAACATCTTGTTTGCGCTAACCCGGGGAAGATATGCTGCACGGAGATTCTGCTCTCGAACTTCCGTACTCAACGTGTGGGCACATAATAGCATCAGGAGAACAAAGGTTTGCATTGGAGGTCGGCTGGGCATGTGCCCTTTCGAAAACATACTAAAATGATAGCCGTTCTTGTAGATCTAGAAGGCGCGCTTGGTACCGTCAGTAGAGACCCCTGTAGGACACCAACTGGTCCTATTCCTATTTATAGAAGGCCATGGAATTCCCAAAATTTTCAGAAGCTCTGCAACACTGCGGGCTTCTCAAGCTCAAGCCGCACTCACTCTTCTAGGATTCCACCAACGCTGCAAGTGCCAGCAAACTAGACACAGCCCCATGCAGGCAAAAATAGCCACCATACTTTGAGAAGCATCCGAGCTTTGTGCGGCCCCTTCAGCTTCAGTGGCTCCGGTTTGAAGAAGCATCTCCAACTTCGAGGGAACCTTCCAGCTTTCTCAAGGGCTAATCCAGCTTCAAGGGGACCACTCCAGCTGCCGCGAACCACTCCTGTTCCCAGGTGATCCTCTAAATATCGGGACTCACTCAGCTCTCATGATCCCCCAAATTCCTCAAATTTATAGAGGCTCTCCATTTCCCAGGGCCTCTCCTTCAGCTCTCTGGGGATCCTCAAAATCCCAGAGGTCCCACTGCTTTTCAAATTCCCAGGGCTCTCTATCTCTCAGGGTCTCCGAACTCCGGGCACCAGTTTCTTTTCAGAGGCCATCCAACTCCTGCAGATATAGTCGAGCTTCATGGGGAGATGCAGTTAGGGGATCCCTCCAGTTTCAAAGGTTCCTTCTTCTTCAAGGACACCTCCAGCTTCAATTCAAGTTTTTCCGCCAGCCTCAAGCCCCCCTCCCAGTTCCAAGGGCCTCTAGCGTCAAATGGCTCTACCTATGCCAAGGGCTACTCAAGTTTCCAGGGGTCTAGTTCCTAGTGGGGCCTTTCCAGGGGTCTAGTTCCTAGTGGGGCCTTTCCAGAGGTCTAGTTCCTAGTGGGGCCTTTCCAGGGGTCTAGTTCCTAGTGGGGCCTTTCCAGGGGTCTAGTTCCTAGTGGGGCCTTTCCAGGGGTCTAGTTCCTAGTGGGGCCTTTCCAGGGGTCTAGTTCCTAGTGGGGCCTTTCCAGGGGTCTAGTTCCTAGTGTGGCCTTTCCAGACACACTGAGCTGAGCGCCAGACTCGTGTTCCCAGCTGAGCGTCAAACACTCCTAGACTCCTCCATTGAGGTCGAACAATACTACTTTCTGCGCATTTTGCGCGCCGATATTTTTGGCTATCATAGTGCAAATCCCCCCAAAAACATTGTTTGATTTAGTGCATATTTTAACGGGGCGGACCCCGCTCGCTTCTCTTTGCTGGGCCTCTTCTTTTGGATCTTGACTGGAGGGAAAGGCATACAAACGCCTTGAACCCACGAATAATTTTTGCAAAGCTCCACACATGTCAATATTATTTCACAATGTGAGTCGGTGCATCTGAAGTTTACCTATAGGTACCGATTACACGCATTATCCCAACACAAGAGGCGAGGGTGGCCGAGTGGCTAAGGTGTTGAGCTTTGAATACCAAGGTCCCGGGTTCAACATTCGGATCACTCTGGACATTTACCAATCCCGCGTCCCACCGGCGAAACAGTGTGGTCGGCGCCATTAGCCGCGCTCGTGCATCAAGTGCGTTGTAAACTACCCAACAAACAAACAAAAAGATACCAACAAAAATGCCGAGTTGACGCACTGGCATCCTGCTGGCATCCAAGGAAGGAGCAATGATCAAAACCGATGGGTGCCGTGCCAACCATGGTGTTTAAACCAAACGCGCCGCAGGCAAGGTTCACTGGGATCGACGGGTTCTTATCCGGTCATTTCAATCGGAGGTCGATGATACTCTGCCAGTTGGGCAGGGGTTTGCTGAACTATTCTTCCAACAAGATCGGTGACCTTATGAGAACTAACGCCCGCAAGTGGTTTGATACAGCCTTAGTAGAACCAAATAACGTTGTGCTCAAGCAGTGAGCCAATGCACAACTGCGCAAAATGATACACACCTACACACACGCACACACACACACACACACACACACACACACACCCACACCCACACCCACACCCACACCCACACCCACACCCACACCCACACCCACACCCACATGCACGCACGCACGCACGCACGCACGCACGCACGCACACACACACACATACACACACACAACACACACATACACCTACACCAGCACACCTACACCTACACACACATACACCTACACACACATACACATACACCTACACACACGCCTACACATACACATACACTTACACACACACACATACATCCACACACGCACACACAATACTATAGTTATTTATGTATATTAATACAAGTCGATATAGTGCGTCCCTCGTCATATTATACGTATATTTTCGACGTTTCGATCAACATTAATCATATTCAAGAATGAATTAAACGAATCACAGGTCACACAGATAGCACAAACCAAATAGCACATTCTGAAACAGAAGGAAAATTGCACATTCATAAATGGATAGGATACCATACCACATTCAAACTCACTTTTTGTACACCGTTATGCGGCTGAAGATTTATCGTACAGTTAGGTGTGTGTATGTATTGCTTTGCGCATTGATGATGGGTATGGTGTCTCTGATGTAGATTGTATCAGCCGCCGCCAGCCGCCGTTTGTCATGACAGTGTAAAATGATGGAAGTGTTAGCTGTCAGCACGACTCTGGTGAGCCATACTCCATGGTAGTGTTTATGGAAGTGTTAGCTGTCAGCACGACTCTGGTGAGCCATACTCCATGGTGGTGTTTATGGAAGTGTTAGCTGTCAGCACGACTCTGGTGAGCCATACTCCGTGGTGGTGTTTATGGAAGTGTTAGCTGTCAGCACGACTCTGGTGAGCCATACTCCATGGTGGTGTTTATGGAAGTGTTAGCTGTCAGCACGACTCTGGTGAGCCATACTCCGTGGTGGTGTTTGTGCGAGACAAGGACCTACCCATGAATAAGTAGTGTGAGGCTACAAATAAATAGTGTGAGGCTACAAATTCTCATTGGTCCCCTCGCCGTTGTTTTTGTGTTGGTGAAAAGGGTGGTAAGTTGTAATTTAGGTACGAAAGATTCACGGTAATGGTAGGTTGCATATGGTATGATGTGACATTAAATGATATATGATATTACACGACTAATGCTTCAAGAAGTTAACCGAGCCAATGAAACGTTGCAATGTGAAAACTATGGTGTTTTATTGAGCCACAGCTATGAGCAAGATGAAAATTAGTGGGGAACATTGAAGACTTATCTCAGAAGAAACTGCTTTGCTATCCTGCTGTCATTTTTAGCGAGAAATACTTCAAATAAAACCTCCCCGAGTTCACAAGTATATATGCTATTATAAATATATTACAAATATATGCATGCCCATATCTTTCAACTGGTAGCATGGTACTACCATACTGAAGGTCTTGTGCAGCCAGTAGCATTTTACTTCTTTTCATTCCAGCATGAAAATTAAGTTCAATGACGGTGGGTCTTGTCATCTACCAAACATCCTCAAGTGTATGAGGATACACAGGAGCATGCGTTCAGTGCAATTCTTATTTGACAGATATGACGTTACTTTTGCACTTCTAGTTCTATTTCTATCATAGACAAACAAAGCGCACATAAACACCACCAGCAACGGTTGTAGATTGCAAGTATTGATATAGCTTGCTATATGTTTGGTTCCCCTTCTGTTGGGTTTATTTCACGGCGGAAGCTCTATTTCTCGGCACTACTGCGGCAGTCTTACCTGCTTGCTTTCAGATTCCCGGCCGTAGCACGTCATGCACAGCGCCGTTATGCTGATTTCTCCGACCCGGTGAACGGAGGACAGCTCGGGTGACACGACACAAGGTCGTGCCTTCGGGGCGTGCCACGGTGTCACCGAGCCGACCATTCGGTTTAAAGTGGGACAGTTCGCTATTATTTATGAAAGTGGAAGCAAGGTCAAACGAGTACTAAGAATGCAATGTAGGTAAAATAGAACGAATGATCCAAGGTAAGCTGATTTCTTGATTCCATGGACTAACGGAGAGTCGTTTGGCGAACTTCATGCCGATGTCGCCACATCGGACTTGCGTTAGCTCCAGGTCCGAAATAGCAATCATACTAACACTCCAGCCACTATGTCACTGAGAGTATCACTGTTCGCCAGATACGTACACGCCCCCTTTGTCCAACAACCACTGCCACCTCCCCTCAGGAACGTCTTCATATCCCTCTAGTCGCACTGACGGCTGACTCATTGCTGGCAGATACGTCGCTATGAAGCCGACCGCTCCTGACAGAGACGTCGCCCCTTCCTCTGACCGCCGCGACCTCTCTGTCCGATCCTGACAGAGACGTCTCCCCTTCCTCTGACCGCCGCGACCTCTTTGTCAGCTCCTGACACAGACGTCGCCCCTTTCTCTGACCGCCGCGACCTCTCTGTCCGCTCCTGACACATATGCTATCCTTTGATAGCGGTGACCTCCGTGACACCTGCCGACAAACATGTGCAGCCTCTTTCTGACCACGGTGACCTCCGTGACCCCAGCTGACACAAATTTCCAGCCTCCTTCTTACCACGGTGACCTCCGTGATCCCTGCCGACGAAGATGTGCATCCTCCTTCTAACCACGGTGACCTCCGTGACCCCTGCCGACAAGCATGTGTGCAACCTCCTTCTGATCACGGTGACCTCCGTGACCCCTGCCGACGAAGATGTGCATCCTCCTTCTGACCACAGTGACCTTCGTGACCCCTGCGACAAAGATGTGCAGCCTCCTTCTGACCGCGGTGACCTCCGTGACCCTGCCGTCAGATGTCTCCGCCGCGGTCGAGCGTCTCGTCCGAGCGCAGCCGTGGCTCGGCGCAGACGATGCAGCAGGAGGGCGAGCAGGCGCAGGAGCTGCTGCGTAACGCCAAGTCGCTCAGCTGCGCCTACCTCATCTCCGTCGACTCGAAGAACGAGCACGGCATAGTCGAGGTGAAGACTGGAGGCGACTGGCGGACGCGATGCGTAGAACGATGATCCCTCGAAAGACAGGCTAGTTCAGGAAGGTTTCAAGCTGCGTTTCACGGCGCACTACAAAGCTAGTGGGTGAAAAAGATAAGTGCACGAGTTTCACAAATAAGTGAAATATATTTCCACAATTTGGCTCATTGCGTTCAAATGTGAGATGCGTGCTCCGGATTCGACAGAGGAGCCCAATTGTAGAAATGGTGTCTTCAATTTCGACCTACTTGCAGCAAAAAAAGTAGATTCAGTCGAAACTTGCTCTAATATCATATATATTTCGAGCTCAAGTGCAACATGTCGAATTTTCAAAGTTCAAACTATGACAGATGTCATGCTGTGTCACACTGTTAAAATAATGGTTTTTCGTTAGGTGTGTGATGCCGAAACGATTACAATGGAATGTCGAAATTTATCATGGAAGCATATCAATTAAAATATTGTTTCAGTTCTTGACACCCAAATTTAAACCATATCCACTCATGAGTGCATGCTTTACATTTCATTTATGGGACACCTAATATAGGGACACCTATACTAACAATAAATATTGCGATATCATGGTATCAGCAGATGGCATTGTTTAGCAGACCACATCATATATAATCTCTGCACCTCGAATTGTGTTACGAGATGCTTGTGTATCATAATCTGTAATAGTGAGCACAGGCATGATACTTATACACGGAATACTCTTAGAAATGAGAAATGGAGCACAAATCAACACGCGCGATGTCGATGCTTGCTTGGAAAGTATGTCTATTCAATGCTTAGCAAGTGATAAATTCCACCCTATTTCAAGAATAATTGATCAATGCTGTGTCACCTGTCACCTGTGTCGACTGTGTCATCTGTGTCACCTGTGTTACGCTGTGTCACCTGTGCCACATGTGTCTGGTCCTCCTCGTTCTTCTCGGCTCACAGCCTTCCCGCTCAACTTGGTCAGTAAAATCGTTCGGGATTTGCCCTCGTTCATAAAAAAGAGGCTTCGCTGCAATGGTAGTGCGGACCAAGGTTAGGCCGGGCTCGACTCAGGCCCAGCAAGATAAAACCCAGGGCTGTCTCTCAGTCTGTCTCGGGCAGAAGCTCAGTTTTAGCTCAGTCCTTGCTTGGACAGGCGACTAAGTGGAACCAAGTCCGCCTCTTCCAAACGCCCAGTCTCCTTCGAATTTGTGCTCCTTCAACACAGTTAGCGGCTTGTTGACAAGCCGCTAACTGTGTTCTTTATCACAGCACGAGACAAGGAAGAACACCCTCCCCACTCCTCTCCCTGGCCTGGCATCACCCCATCCCACCCCATCAGCAGAGTTGGTACCCACTCTCCCAGGCAGGAATAGTTCCGTTATTTGTTTTTGGAACAGGCACTATTACCGATTATTCGCTTCCACATCTCTCTCGATCAAAACTTTCGCAAACTTAAACTTTATCAAAATTAATTGTAAGACAAATTCGCGTTTCTACCTTGATTAACGTCATTGTATCGCCTTAATGTAAGCATGTTGTCAATCAACTTGCAAGCAAACCGAAGCACGAATAATGCAATTTGCACCTGTTGAGATGGATGACGGATGATGACTGCGCCTGTTGAGGTTGAGATGGCCATAGATTGCTGAAGCCGTGGCAGTCAAAGCCTTCAACATCTCCCATGATTTGCGGTGAAACGCGTATATTGTGCTGCGGATGACACAGTGTGAAGGTGGGATGACTGTTCTGCAGATGAAATAGCACTACACCGTCCAGATAATATTCTGCGGAAGATCACAGCCGTCCATACGTTATATATATACGCTGTCAAAGATGACAGCGTTGTCTGCGTTTATCTTCTTTTTATGCACATTTTTTAGTTTTCGGATGACTTTTCGTTTGTTCGTTGGAGATATTATGCAAAAGGTTACCGAAGGAAGCAATTGTGAACAGGAGGAAAAATGTTAAAAAGTCACTCATAGATCGATATGATACGTGATTCGGTACAATATGTTTATATTTTCGACGTTTCAATCAACATTGATCATCTTCAAGAATGAATTAAACGAATCACAAGTCACGCAGATAGCACAAAGCAGATACCCGAGACAAATTAGCACACATTTCACAAACATTATGTCTCTAGGCACTTCGTGGGTTAGGATTCTACATTCAAGCTCACTTTTGATACACCATTATACGGCTAAAGATTTGTCATACAGAGCCAGGTGTGTGTATGTCTTGTTTTGTGCGTTGATGATGGGTGTGATGTCTCTGATGTTCTCAGCCGCCACCAGCCGCCGTTTGTCATGACAGTGTAAAATGATGGAAGTGTCATCTGTCAGCATGGCTCTGGTGAGCCGTACTCCGTGGTGTTCTCGGAGGTGGTTCTTTGGGCCACCATCCTGGAGATGCATGGTGAGGCGGTGGCTGAGTGTAGTGGTTGTGTGACCAATGTAGCAGACGTTGCGGGTTGCACAGTCCCCAGTGGTACATCTAGAGCGATATACTACATCGGTCTGTTTCAGAGTTGTGGGTTTGAAACTGTCATTGCGCATTATAAGAGATGATGTTTTAGGTGTTTTGTAGTAAACGAGGAGAAAAATTGTGTGGCCTGGTTGTGCGGGTATAGTGTTCTTCATGACTATGCCACGGATGGCCTTCTCATCTTTCTTCCAAGAGGGTGTGATGGTGTTGTTATAGAAGGTGGTGATGTCGTTAGCAGTGCCACGTGTGTCCTGGCCAATAAGATGTGAAAGCTAGCTAAGCATGTTTTGCGTGATTGTGTCGAAAGCGGTGTTGCTGTATCCATTATTGACTAACATTTGACGCACCCTTTGCGACTCAAGATGCACGCGCGACCAAGTAGAACAGTGGGTTATAGCTCGTCGGACGTATGACCTAACTACGCTACGTTTGTAGCCATCGGTACAGTCTCCGGCGCCATTCATACATCGACCTAGGTTAGTTGACTTCACATAAACATCGGTCAGAAACGAACCGCTATTACCGTCGACGAGGGGGTCAAGTAATGGAAGCATGTTGCTGACATTAAGCTCCGTGGTGAATTTGAGGCCTGACTCAGCTCCCAACATCATTTTTAGTGCGTTTAGTTCGTCAGTGTTGTTTGCATCAAGAACAATGTCGTCGATAAAGCGGTAATGCATGTTCGGTTTAACATCGACCTGCGCCAGGACCCTACCCTTCACATGATACATATAAGCCTGCGCAAACAGCACTCCTAGAGGCGAGCCAATCGCGATGCCGTCGATTTGTCGGTGTTGCTTTCCCTCGGGGCACCTGAACGGAACCTCCTCAGTGCACGCACAAAGCATGGCTCGCAACATTTTTTTGGACCGTCGCGGTGGTTTGAGGTCATGGCTTCGTACACATAGTCAATGACGACGGTAACAGCGGTTCGTTTCTTTCCGATGTTTATGTGAAGTTAACTACCTAGGTCGATGAATGACTGGCGCCGGAGACTGTACCGATAGTTACAAACGTAGCGTAGTTAGGTCATACGTCCGACGAGCTATAACACACTGTGCTACTTGGTCGCGCGTGCATCTTGAGTTGCAAAGAGTGCGTCAAATGTTAGTCAATAATGGATACAGCAACACCGCTTTCGACACAATCACGCAAAACATGCTTAGCTAGCTTTCACATCTTATTGGCCAGGGCACACGTACGTGACACTGCTAACGACATCACCACCTTCTATAACAACACCATCACACTCTCTTGGAAGAAAGATGAGAAGGCCATGTGTGACATAGTCATGAAGAACACTATACCCGCACAACCAGGCCACACAATTCGTCTCCTCTTTTACTACAAAACACCTAAAACATCATCTCTTATCATGCGCAATGACAGTTTCAAACACACAACTCTGAAACAAACCGATGTAGTATATCGCTTCAGATGTACCGCCGGGGACTGTGCAACCCGCAACGTCTGCTACATTGGTCACACAACCACTACACTCAGCCGCCACCTCACCATGCATCTCCAGGATGGTGGCCCCAAGAACCACCTCCGAAAACACCACGGAGTACGGCTCACCAGAGCCATACTGACAGATGACACGTCGATCATTTTACGCTGTCATGACAAACGGCGGCTGGTGGCGGCTGAGACAATCTACATCAGAGACACCACACCTATCATCAACGCACAAAACAAGACATACACACACCTGTCTCTGTGTTACAAATCTTTAGCCGTATAATGGTGCATCAAAAGTTAGCTTGAATGTAGTATGGCGTCCTATTAATTTCGGAATCCTAACCCACGAAGTGCCTAGAGACATAATGTTTGTGAAATGTGTGATAATTTTTATCGTGTATCTGGTTTGTGCTATCTGCGTGACTTGTGATTGTTTAATTCATTCTTGAAGATGATCAATGTTGATTGAAACGTTGAAAATATAAACATAATGTAACGAATCACGTATTATATCGACATATGAGTGCCTTTTTAACATTTTTCCTCCCCTTCACAATTGCTTCCTTCGGTAACCTTTTGCATAATATCTCCAACGAACAACGAAAAGGCATCCGAAAATAGAAAATGTGCACAAAAAGAAGATAAACGCAAACAACGCTGTCATCTTTAACAATGTATGTATCCGTGAAAACCTGCTTCCGAAATATTCCAATATATATATATATATATATATATATATATATATATATATATATATATGATATGTTGGATTGCAGGTTGGATTATGGTCTGTGGCCAATTTCACTATTGTGTTTGTACCCACACAGTTTGCTAACAAACAGTGTGATGCAAATCACAAACTGTGTTAAATCAAGTTTCAGAAAGGTCTTGCTCTGTAATTACAAAAATTGTAATCCTGGCAGGATGTTGCGAGTGTATTACAAACTGTGATTTTACAATGCGTTTCAGTAAAAAAAAGAACAGATATTACAACATAATATGATTTATTTACAATAAGTATTAAAGGAAGAAATTGTGACGAATTAACAATGTAATGAAGAATTAAGATACATAAGACCGAACGATAGAAAATATATTTCATTATAAACAGTTTCCTTCAATGCAATAAACCCTTGATAGGAAAATCAGCTGACGTCCCAGCAGGGCGAGAATCCCTCCCTGGATTCTTGGCCTGCTAATGTATATGCTTCATTATCCTCAATACAGGAGCGGATACAGAGGGCACTGGGGGCATGTGCCCCCACTGGAAATTTGCGCTCCTCCTACACAGCGACGAGACCCACTACCCATCCCTTCACAACCCACCGATTGCCCAAAACATCACCGGATTCGGACCACGATTTCATCCTAGCTGCCCCATTCCCCCATTCATTATTTTGTTTGCCGACATGGAGTGATGACATCTTCCGCCACTGCCTGGGCAATTCCCCCCCCCCCCACCCCGTCAGGGGCGGATACAGGAATTTCCATAAGGCAATTGTCTGGAGGGATTTGTCATTTCTACGGAGGGCCCTCTGCTAAAGCACCTGGAGGGGTACCTCCGTCGGAAGCCTCCGAGGGGCGCCTGAGGCTGAACAATTCGTTGGGGGGGGGGGGGTATTAGAGCCTTTGCAGAGTGGCTCCTCTGCCCGGCCGGAGGAGAGCCACCTTCCATGTGGGAGCACTGGAGGAATGCACCCCAATGCCCCTGTATCCGGCCGTACCCGTTTTTTTACCATGTTATCCGAGGCCTTACCCTACATCGATAGTTAAATTTCTAGTTCCTCAATCATTAAAATTTATCGATCCACCCCTGGGTTCCGATGGCAGGCAAGCCCAAATAATACGGAATTTGCATCACGACCGAATTGCAAAAATGCAAGGCTGCGCATGCGCCAACAATGGAAAGACAGCAGAAAACCAGTAGTATCGCTATGCTTGGCCCGTGATGATGGGGGCGGGTGAAGAAGTGACTGAATTTAATTTGCGTGAGTGATTTGCGTATGCGTTTGTGAGCACAGCTTCATAAACTATTGAGGACAGCATGGAGTGAGTCAACATGACAGTGACCTTCGTGTTTTGTGGATCAGTTTATGCTGGTTGTGGGCTGTGGCGGGTATGTAGGCGCCTACCTAGGACCTACCGAATGACTGATGCAAGTGGAGGTTTGCATGCATGAAGAACAAGTCTCCTTAGCTACCTTCAATCCGGTATGTTACTTAAGCAAGGCATGTACTAATGCCAGTGGGGTCCTAGAGGCTCTAGCACGGGTGTTGATTTTTGAACATTATTTGGGGGTGGGGTGGGGGCAAAATACGTGAAGGCAATGGGCAGGCCCAAATAGATTGGAGGGGACATTCCACGGGGTTCCATGTTAAAAGTTGAAATTAGTGTAGGGGGGGGAAGCCAACACTGAGGGGGCACTTGCCTCCTCAAAAGTGTAAAACAACAAACACCACTGGGCTCTAGGCAGGTAGTAGCTACCCTATTTACCTACCTACCTAGGTTTGTGTACTCGGGCCTTCCCAGAGGGCAGCCTTTTCTTCGAAGGGACACCTCTTCCTCAGAGAGGTGCCTCTGGCAGAAAAATTTGAAGGGTGCACTCTAGCCTTCTCGGAGGGGCGCATTTACCCGGCCGGAGGGGTGCCAACTTTTCATGGGGCGGAGGTACATGCCCCCAGCGTCCCCCTTGTATCCGCCCCTGTCTTGGGGGGGGGGGGGGGCATGGCCCCCTGAATTCATGAGAAGAACTAAACATAGCCATATATTCAGATGTTTGGTTTTAGTCTGTAATGTCCCTCGTCATCCGACAATGAAGATTAGGTACATAGGTACCTGAAGTAGTTTTCACTCTCGAAGTGTAGGTTGCTAAGAGGCTTGAACACCCTTGCTGCTCGCCGCGGTGGAGCATCCTCGAAAAAACAAATCAAATTCATCCATGTTTCCTTTACTGCCACTGCTCTCCTCCAAAATTCACACAGCCTAGAACGTGTGTTATCGCAAGCGGTGTATTTGCCAAGATTGTGAACACCCGACAACCTTGGTGAAATTCAGACGATGTAATAACACATATTTCTGTGTAGTTTGTGACTAACAAACGATGTACTTTGGATTTTGTAGTTTTGTTAGCTCGTGATGTTAGTGAAATGCCATCTTCACAAATAACAGCACAAACTGTGTATTCACACCGAATTCGGTGTGAATACACAGCTTGTTATTTTAGTGAAATTGGCCTCTGATGGTGAGATAACATAATCACGGTGAGTGGGCGTTCCGTGGGTGAAATAGCGCCGTGCCACTGGCATATGTCGTGCGGGTGAGATGGTGTTGTGCGCCTTGAGACGACGTTGCGTGCGTGGCATAGACAACGTCTCTGCCACGCCAGACCCGCACCGGCTGCTGCGGCATGGACCCGACCACCGGCCGCGGCAAGCAGCTGCACCTGATCCAGATGCTGCTGCTGCCCTTCATTCCGATCGTGGCGCTCATCACGCAGAACGCGGTCAGCATGATGGGCGTGCTGGATCACCAGCAAGACATGCAGGAGAGCATTGCTCAGGTGGGCGTCATGGCACCGCATTTAGAACAGAAAGGTTGCACGTTCGAGACTCGGCTGCCGTTTTAAGAACCGCAGCACCGGCGATCAGTCGGTGTGCGATATGGACGCCCAATGGTCTCGGCTGCCGTTTTAAGAATGGCAGCACCGGCGATCAGTCGGTGTGCGATATGGACGCCCAATGATCAGTCGGTGCGCGATATGGACGCCCAATGATCAGTCGGTGTGCGATATGGACGCCCAATGGTCAGTCGGTGTGCGATATGGACGCCCAATGGTCAGTCGGTGTGCGATATGGACGCCCAATGATCAGTCGGTGTGCGATATGGACGCCCAATGATCAGTCGGTGTGCGATATGGACGCCCAATGATCAGTCGGTGTGCGATATGGACGCCCAATGATCAGTCGGTGTGCGATATGGACGCCCAATGATCAGTCGGTGCGCTATATGGACGCCCAATGGTCTCGGCGGCCGAATGTTTGCAAGAAGAAAGCCGGTGTGTTTCCGTTCTTGACCGGATGGGTGGCAGCCGCGGACTTCGTGGCTGAGGCACTAAATTACTGACCGTCAGCGCATGTTGCATGTTCATGGCCCATCGCAATATGATATGTCGAAGTAAAAATTTCTATGGAAAGAATGGAATGGAAAGAAATATTCCACCTATGGAAAGAAATAAGATGTAAATAAATGGAAAGATAAATGCCGAATTTAAAATAATTTCGTATCAACCAGTATTGCACGGTTGGTATTCAAGATGGAAAATATCTGGGTTTCACCGCATCCAGTCCTCGTACTCCTGTGTTCCCGTGAGTGCACTCATTTCAGCAGCGAAATATTCTTGAAGCGTACCACTTGTTTCGGTCGAGACATCTGGAACCAGTCGCGTGCCATCGCTATGTTTCTGACTGGAAACAATCGTGATATACCAGGAAGCGTATGTACCTACAACATACAACACAATTTTCAAATCGTATATACTCCCTAATTCCATACAGCGCAGTTTTTCTAAGGGGGTGAAGACATTAAATCAAGATTAAGTTGGGTGAGATTGGCCAGCTTTGGCGCTGACGCTTCAATGAACCACCGATTACAAGTTAACACTTCGCTTTCCCTTGTTTGCAGTATCATGCGAATGATGTGGTTGTAGTAGCAGTCTTAGTTATTACGGAATTGCCAATGTATTAACTCCCAGATTCCAAGCGCTGAAGTCGATCGAGTTGACAATCGAAAATTCAAGCAAAATCCTGCCGAACCTCTACTGTTATGAGTTGAGCGACACAAGTACATCCCTGGGTAATTTGCGTGGGGAAAATAACAGCTTTACGAGGTCTTGATGTAAAAAGCAAGTACTGAGTAACAGACATTCAGAAAATATATACATGTCCCACGTTTCGAAATATCTGGCCATAAATGTGCACCACAGCTCGCCACGTTTCTGAAAACTAAGCATCCAGGAGATGTTCAGAATATTAGAGACCTTACGAAATCAGCCACTGACCGCAAGCATGCATCTTGACTTCAGATCCAGATCAGCACAGATCTGGGCAACGTGACAGAAGCTCTGCAGTCGGAGCGGGCCGAGATCGCCTTCTTCCTCTTCACCAACGGCTCGGTGATCCGACGCAACCTCTCCGAGCACTTCAAGTACACCAACACGTTGATCGAGGACCTCAAGTGGCCGCACTTTCGCGTCGATGACCAACTGTTCCAGAACAAGATTCTGTTCCGGATCCGACTGGACGACTTCCGCAAAAAAATCGTCAAATTCGACTTTGACGAGAAGTACTCAATAGATGCGGGCATTGAGTTTTACAACAAAGCCAACTATATATTTCTGGACCAGGTGAGACACCGCTGAGCAGCAGTGGAGCGGCTCATGGCACTCACTGTTCAAGTTTGGACAGTGGTCAAATTGGCTGTATTCGGTCGACACGATGCACACGATCGCGCACAATAGCATGATTGAGCATCTTTATAATCTGCTTCAAGTTCAGTGCTGACCTCAGTGCACGATACTTTTCGAACTTTTTGCCGGAAGCTGCACTTGACTTGGCGACCCCTGAATCGGACGTTACTTTTGTAACTTGGAACGCACGCAGGCCAACACAACTTGCTTCGGATGGGAATGAGGAAATGTGCTCACATCCGGTGAAGTCGTGTCTCATTGTTCTGGTTGTTTTTCTCTCGCCGCCGTGCGGCCCGGCCTCACCCGGCGGACCTCTAATTCCCCAGCTGACGCGCGAGATCAAGGAGAAGGACGCCAGCGGAGTGTGGCGGCTGCTGCTCGCCTACAAGAACATGATCCGCGCCATCGAGCACCTGGGCATCAGCATGGTGTTCGGAGAACAGTACTACGGCAGGGGCGAGCTCGACCAGAACAGCTACATCGAGTTCGTCACCAACGACGCGCTCGGACAGGACTTCCTCAACCAATCGCAGAACTTTGCCTACTGGATCAAGGACAGGTGAGTGCACACATCGTGTTCACGTTCCATTGGTAGATGCACCTATTTCAAGTCAGCTCTTACCTTCTTAATGTAATTTTTCGTACCTAACTTGAAAAAGCAACCAAATATCGTAATGGAGCTGAATGTTCTAGGCTTATTCTGAAATTAACCGATGAAAATCCGTCTGTGTAGTATGCATGCTATAAAATCGTACGTCTGCCTAGTGCAATACTTATGAGGGTGCCACATTAATACTATTTATACATTGTAAAGCCTGCATACAGCAGGGTAATATGCTATATGACAATCCTACACATACTATGTAAGTTTATGTATGTCGTAAATGAGTCTGCTTGTCCATGAGCACGCATCGCAGGGAAAGGAGCCACCAGCCACACAGCTTATAGCACATGAACGGCGTCCTTGCAGGTACGTGACGGTCCAGGACTCCTACCCATGGTACTCAAACATTACTCTACGACGTTTGGAAATATTGATGAGGAAGAAAATCCAGCCCGACTTCGATAAAGCCACCGAGTATTTCTACGCAATGCTCGGTTACCTGGATGCCCTGAAGAACATCCAGGTCGAACTGAGGTTGGTACAACGTGATATGCTCCGCAATGCAATCTCATTCGGGTCGATGCGATCTGAGGAATAATAGCCGGCCAAAAATAACCCGATATGCCTGGTGTCGTAGAGCTAACCAACATCCCATACACGTATCATGGATAAGATATATAATGCAATAAAAGGTTGCCAATAACACACACCCAATTATGCGTACGCATCCCCAATATAACAGCCTTGGCTCTCTCTCTCTCTCTCTCTCTCTCTCTCTCTCTCTCTCTCTCTCTCTCTCTCTCTCTCTCTCTCTCTCTCTCTCTCTCTCTCTCTCTCTCTCTCTCTATATATATATATATATATATATATATATATATATATATATATATATATATATATATATATATATATATATATATATATATATATATATATATATATATATATATATATATATATATATATATATATATATATATATATATATATATATATATATATATATATATATATATATATATATATATATATATATATATATATATATATATATATATATATATATATATATATATATATATATATATATATATATATATATATATATATATATATATATATATATATATATATATATATATATATATATATATATATATATATATATATATATATATATATATATATATATATATATATATATATATATATATATATATATATATATATATATATATATATATATATATATATATATATATATATATATATATATATATATATATATATATATATATATATATATATATATATATATATATATATATATATATATATATATATATATATATATATATATATATATATATATATATATATATATATATATATATATATATATATATATATATATATATATATATATATATATATATATATATATATATATATATATATATATATATATATATATATATATATATATATATATATATATATATATATATATATATATATATATATATATATATATATATATATATATATATATATATATATATATATATATATATATATATATATATATATATATATATATATATATATATCTCTCTCTCTCTCTCTCTCTCTCTCTTCTCTCTCTCTCTCTCTCTCTCTCTCTCTCTCTCTCTCTCTCTCTCTCTCTCTCTCTCTCTCTCTCTCTCTCTCTCTCTCTCTCTCTCTCTCTCTCTCTCTCTCTCTCTCTCTCTCCATATTACATGATTGTATTGGTTAAGCAATGCAAACATATGGAGCATGACGTGAATATACGCTCTTCCTATTTTGTTCTTTGGAATGTTCTTCCACAGCGGTGGGCAGTGGTGCACATGTCGTAAGAAACACACTCAATGGGTCTTGGAAATAATTTACTTGCAATAGACAACAATGATTTTCCGCTAAGCCTGTGTGTTCGCCCTATTTCACAGAAGCCGTGTAGAGAAGCTGATCATGACAGAAATGCGAAACTCAAAAGGTCATGTGGTTATGGGAATTATCGTGTTGTGCGTTGTGCTGATCATCTCGCCAATCATCATCCTGCTGGTCCGTATGGTGACCAAGACACTTCAGGTGAGTTAGCTGGTCATCATCACGTGATCCTGCTGGTCTACATGGTGATCAGGGAATTTCAGGTGTGCATGGTTCCCCAATCCTGCTGGTGTGCATGGTTACCAGGCCATTTCAGGTGAGTCCGCTGATTATCTGCATGTGTTCATACCGGTCTACATTGTGACCAGGACACTTCAGGTGAGTTAGCTGGTCATCTTCGCGTGATCCTGGTGGTGAACATGGTGACCAGGACACTTCAGGTGAGTCAGCTGGTCATCTTGGCGTGACCTTGGTGGTGAACATGGTGACCAGGACACTTCAGGTGAGTTATCTGGTTATCTTTACGTGGCCCAGATGGCCTGCGTGGTGAACACAGCGCTGTAAGGCTGGTACTTAATTTTTGTTTAACAGTTTCTGTGGATATTTGATAATGAGGAATACTATAACGAAATACATATTTCAACTTAGCAATCAAATACGATGTTTTAAAACTTGATGGATTAGCTCATGCCATTTACAATGTCACATCCTGGACATGATAAAGTGCAGGTACACCGTGGGCAGCGGGGATGATTTTTGAGCATCAATGGCGGAGGGGAATACATGGAGGCAATGGGTGGGTCCAGATTGATTGAGGGGCCAACCTCATAGAGTCCCATGTTAAAAGTTGAAATTATTGCGGGAGGGTTTTCTAAGGCCCCTCAACAAAGGGTACAAATCGACGCCCATGGACTTGTGGTTTGGTACATAGCACCTCAAAATGTAACATAGCATCATGTAGCCAAACATAAAATGTTTATATACACCATCAACATTTCCTAAGATATAACACGTTTGAATTAATTTGTGATGAAACGAGCGTAGAGGATCTTAACGCACTCACAGATACAACAAAAATGTTTTCACCAACGAAGATATGCTCATCGTTGCCGTGCATCACCCTCGCTGTAGGCCTTCTCAGAGACATTGCTGTACAAGACACACGAGTTGAAGTTCGAGAAGAGAAGAACAGACAAGCTGCTGTACCAGATGCTGCCGCCGACCGTGGCTCAGCAACTGAAGCAGGGCAAACAGGTGTCGGCCGAGACGTACGAGTCCGTCACCATCTACTTCTCCGACATTGTCGGCTTCACTGAGTTGGCGACAGAAAGCACGCCAATGCAGGTGATACGTCGTTATCGATGAGTGTACTTTCTTTGACGCGGCGTACATTTCTTAGTGGCGCGACGAAACAGTAAATGTGAATTTATGTCTGATAGGTACGCTTGGGATCACCACGAGTGTTCATTCATACATCTCTGTTAATTTTGGGAATTGACACTACATGGATTTGTTAATTTGAAACACATAAAGAATAGGGTTAGTCAGACATACACGTAGTGTTTTACCATTCGTCGGAAATAACGTCATGCTTGACAGCGAACACGTCATAATTGTGCCCTTCTGGCATGACTCGCTTGCCATTTTATCAGGCAGATTGCTGGCAATACGTCGTCCAAAAGAAGGGTCGTCTAATGAGGTTCTGTGCGATACGAAAACTAACCTTCAAACATCCGGTTGTATACTGCATGTTTGGCACCCCGGTGTTGTTAGAAGGTCTAGCAGAAGGGACTCCACATGTTGCGTCATTGAAGAGGATGAAACAGCTTACATGTGCAATGAATATTTCCTGGCTCCTGGCACATTGTACTTATACGTTACACAAGGATGCCTCACTTTCTATCTAAGTCTCTCTGTCTTCTCTGTCACCTTGTCTCTCTGTTTCTCTGTCTCTGTCTCTGTCTCTGTCTCTGTCTCTGTCTCTGTCTCTGTCTCTGTCTCTGTCTCTGTCTCTCTTTCTCTCTCTCTCTCTCTCTCTCTCTCTCTCTCTCTCTCTCTCTCTCTCTCTCTCTCTCTCTCTCTCTCCCTCTCTCTCTCTCTCTCTCTCGCTCTCGCAGCTGACCTGCCGCAGCTGACCTCCGGACGGCAATCACTGCTCTCAGGTGATATCGTTCCTCAACGCTCTGTACGGGATGTTCGACACGCGGATCGATATGTACGACGTGTACAAGATGGAGACCATCGGCGAGGTGTACATGGTGGCGTCGGGCGTACCGCAGCGCTCCGGCAAGGACCACGCCTCGGAGGTGGCCTCCATGGCGCTCGGCCTGCTGCACGGCGCCGAGAGCTTCGTCATCTCGCACATGCCCGGCGAGCGGCTGCAGATCAGGTCGGGTCGGCGCGGGCCGGGTCACGCACCGTCCGGTAGTGTCGGGGCACGCGATGTCACGTCGGGTTGGGCCTGGTCGGGTCGGTTCAGGTCGGAACGGGCGCGGCTGCATCCCTGTTTTGCGCCCTTGTCGAGGCGGCAACACGCGATCATGCTCCCCCGCCGTGGTTCGGTGCAGAGGCTGGGCCAGCCCTGAAGATCAAGTAGGCCGCATTCGAGCCAATGAAGCTTCATTTGGATGACTGGTATGTGAAAGCTGACTGTGTACGAGAACGGACGGATTTCGAGCGCGAGTCGAGTAATAGCAACACAGAATATCTGGGTGGTCTCGTCGGCGATTCTGTGACAAGTCCCGAACCGTTTCTGTGCCATCTGTTTGTTTTAAACAGAGAAAGACGATTTCGGAGCGGACTTACTTAACCATACATTTGCGCCAAAATTTGCTATCTTTTGCCATTAATTTCTCGGTTGTCCCTGATAGATATTGGACATCTTAACTGATCTTGCCGTGTCGGAGAGATCAATCTGATATTTTCTGAGAAACATTGTCGTAGGCAAGGCGTGCGGCCCAGATTGATTGAGCGCCAGCATCCTGCGTGAGTGTGCCGAGGAACTGGCAGTCTCCCCGTGAAAGCTTTTCACTGTCATTATCCCTTGATATCTTTTCCGTGCAGTGGACAGAGACTACATATCGCCCCTATCTTAAAAATAGGTTCTTGTAAGCAGACAATTATCGATCGGCGTCACGAAATCCTGCACCTGCGCTTCCGACTGGAAGCAGGTGTAGGCATATGTCTCGATAATATCTGGCCAGCTGCTGTGCGAATTCCATTCCTGTGTATAGGCGATGCACTTTTGTGGCCGCAAATGATCGTCAAATCATAATGGCACGCATTTGTTAGTCTATGCACAGTCTGCAGAATTCAAATATATTTGCTGGTTAGATCTTAGAAAGTACGGGTGTTGTGTGAATTTAGAACGAATGCTTAATAAGCTAACAACTAACAACTAACTAATGCTAACTAAACTACACCAACAACTAACTAAGCTAACACCAACTAGCTAACAACTAACAGGCTAACAAGTATTCAACTAGCTAATGAATGAGCAGAGCGCGAGAGGAGCGATGACATAGTTTTGAAAAACGTCTTTTCACCTATATTTTAAATGAACTGTCATTTCACCGGGCCAACTGAGAACATGAAGCTTTGCTAGCATGCTAACGAACACAAACATTTCCTGAATGTCTTACCTGGAGCAGATTTCTGAAGGCCAATGATTTGACCTCGATGACCGGAAGCTGGGCGAAGCAGACGAGCGTCACTATTGCTTCACCCACTTGCGCGCCCCTGGCACACTTAGTTCGTCTTCGAATGGGCTGGCCACGACTGCAGTATTTCATGGTCTGTCAGTTCTATCGGATGCTTACGTCGCACATGACGTATGAGCTTGATGTCACTCATACCCTCCCCCAGATGGCAGCTTGCACATCTTCCACGTGTAGCTTGCGGTACCATTCTCTTCCTCCTGTTTGTGAGGTACCAAAAGAATGAAGAATTCTTTGCGGAGGAACCTTCACTGGTGGAACCGCTTCCACTCGTCGTGAGATCACCGATGGCGAGACCCTCCACATCCTCTGACACAAACAGCTCTAAAAAAACTGATCCGGAGGACGGATTTTCCTCCTATAACACCCAGTGGCGTCGCCACGAAATTCTGTCAGGGGGTGCAATGTTGATAGGGGCCTCCTGCTCCCCGAAAGGGGGAGCAGGAGGCCCCTAGGGCCTTCACTGTGTTAGGGCCTCCTATTGCTTTTTAGGCTCTTAGTATGGTTCCCGAATGGGAACATGATTTCATATTGATGTCTTGTTTATTTTTGGCATGGTGCATCATTTACGCAAAACGCGATAGCAATTTTTTTTTTGTCGCTGAGAACTCAGCCATACCAGGGTATAAATAAGCAAATGTGGATAAATACGTCAGTGCCAAAACAAACCAATATCTTTATGCTTTATCGACGAGGAGAATCTTCCCGCTGGCCTCTAGATTGTAGCGAGCTGGTGGGGCTCGTGCTGAGCATGTCTTAAAGATATCTCCCATTGATCAACCCACTTCTATGTCCACCAAGTTTAACTGAATATAGCTAGGTTCATCACTACTGTTAGTCATTCCCACCAGCCTGATCTAGTAAACAAGCTTAAACGATCATTTCTCAGTCCTAGGACGACAATTTCGCGAAGGTGACAACGAGAAGTGGATTGAATTGGTTTTCTGATCGTCATCTTAGGGATGTATTTATTTTTTTATAACATTTGGTGATGGCTGCAATGCACTTGGCATGGAAGCTAAAATAGTAAATAATCCGCGAATAAATTCACGGCAAGAACAAGCATTGAACAACAATGCATCAATGGCAATGCAACAATGTAACAATGGCAATGCATAAATAATGCATAACCTTCGAATTCCACGCCGTCACGCCCATGGTTATCGCTGTGCTGTACCGTTTTGTAAATTATGTCGTTGAGAAGGTATTGAAGCTGGGAAGCTCTAATCATGCAGGCTGTAATCACAGAAGACAACTTTGTAGGAAGAAAATACATTTAAAAACATCATTCCTCCCATTTAATATGGGGCATCGGTGTTGTTTTGTATGCTTGTGAGTGGGAATTTGCCCCCGCAATGTTGGCTTTGCTCCATGGGCGTAAGTTTCTGAAAATTATTGGGGGACCAGTGACACACCTATATTTGCGTCAAGGGGAGGGGCAAACGTATTTGGAGGGGTCCACCTACTCAATAAAGTCTTCCGATTTCGAGCACTATTTTGTCAAAGGAGACCTTTTTAAATAAAATAATTAGTGATCAACTGAATTATACTGTGGATGGGCATAATCTACCACTATCGTTTCTGATTCGTCGGATTTCAACCCTAGCTCCCCCACCCTGTTCGAATGTATTCTTTTGGTATCCCTTGATAAGTTACCTCGCACTGCTGAAATTACACCTACACAAATCACTTTAAAATGTAAAATTTCCAAATTTCAAACATTCCAGTTCATAGCGCCCGGTCGCCACGACGCCAACGTTAGTGCACGTGCACACCCATCTTGCGCATTCGGCGCATTCGCCACACTTCGTGCGATGCTACCGATTCTGCTGGGCCTCCTACGCTTTGCTAATTGCTGCCACATGATAGACTTGCGCCATATCTGATGTGATAAAGTGCTTCGTTTGGCCGTTCGCTGCGAAAATTCGATTAATTAAATTGGATCATTAGTTCCCTACTTCCCATATTTTATGGTGAAGAAATGCGGATACCCGCTGAGCTTTGATGCACCTCATATCTTTGATTACACATGCTTCCAGGTTGGCTACCGAACTGAGGCCCTGCCTGAGTGTACTTCTATGGACCCATTTCGTATTTCTTCGTCTACGGATGTGTCTTAGGGCTGCAATCCATTTTCATTAGAGGCCGAACGCATTTTCGAAACCCCCGCTCGTTTTAGGGTTTTGTTGCTTTTTTGCGCCTCTTTTCAGGCCCCTGTGCGGTCGCATGGCCCCTGTGTGCCTTGAGAGCTTCCGGTGTTTTTTTGTTGTTGTTTTTTTAAGAGTTCCCGGTATATTTATTTATGGCTGCAACGCATGTTTTTGGGCCCTGTCGCTTTTCGCGGACTGCGCTTTGGAGGGCCAGTTGCATTTTCGGTCCCCGTTGTGCTCTTAGGGCCCCGCTGTGTTTATTTGGGGCTTCTGACGCACATTTGTGGGGCCCCAGTACGATTTTGGGGCTTCGGTGCAATTTTTATGGGTCCTAACGCGACTTATCGCGCCCAGGCGCGTGGTTCCGGGACCCAACGCCAGTTATCTGGGCTCAACGCGATTTTTGTGGATCTCTTCTGAATTTTCTATAAATTCCGAATCCTGGCCTGATTTTTCGAGTCCCTGGCGCCATGTTTTTGTATCTCACCTCGATTTTCTTCGAGCTCCGATATGTTTTTCGATGCCGTACGCGATTTGTCAAGGCATCTGATGATATGTTCGGTGCTCCAGAATTATTGTCCTGACCCGGACTTTTTTTTTGAATCCATCCTTATTTTGGAGGGCTCCGGCTTTATTTTTCGGATACCGATGCGACTTTGGGGGTCACACGGTGCCTATGTGGGGCCCTAGACGCCAATTGTTGGCAGCCCCGACGTGAATTTTTGATGCCCAGACCAAATTTTTGGTACTACCGATAGAAATTGTGGGTCCGAGCGCGATATTTCGTGGGACCGGTTCGAGTTTGCGCGGCGCGTTGTACTTAGCTGTGGCCCCAACGCGATCTTGGCGGTTCCTGTTGCAGATTTTCGTGCCTCGGAGCGAGTTTTCTGTGGCCCGTCGTATTTACTTGGAGCCCCTACGCGAATTCTGGTGGACCGACGCGAATTTTTGTGGCCCCAGCGCGACTTTTGGAGGCCTCGGCTCGATTCTTGGGAGCATATCCCTCTTAGGAGGGAGGGGGAATTTGCCCCTTTGATATGTCACTGCGGCCACCGAAGGACTTTTATTTCAGCCGATGGCACCTTTCGGAGTATAAATGCCCTCCGGGTAATTTTTTTCCAGACCTGTTCTTAATTTTGCGGTGCTGTGGTCGATTCGATCGAGTCTCGGTGTGAACTTTTGGACATCGAGTTCTATTTTTTAAAGGTCCTTATGTGATATTTTTGGGTCCTGGTACGATTCTTCGGTCTCCAGGTGCTATTTTTTGGGTGCCCTGACACGCTTTTTTCAGTGCCCAACGGGTTTTGGGTGGACTTTGACCCGATTTTTTTGGGGCGCAGAGTGACATTCCGGTTTATAATTGATTTTGGGGAAGCTGCAACCTTTGGGGTCCAGGCGCGACCTTCTTGGTCCCCAGTGAGATTTTCAAGAGCTGCGACGCGACTTTTTTAGTCCAATGTAATCTTTTGTGTCCCGACGTCATTTGATTGGATCCCCAGCGCGAGTTTTAGCGACCTCGACACTTTGTAGGGGTCCAATACGTGTTGGATGCTTTCGGTGTCATTGTTGGGGCCCCAGAGTGATTATCCATGTCCGGATTGTTTTTCGTTGCTCCGGCTTCATTTGTGTCCCAATGATACTGTTGGGGAACGGCACGACCTATCGTGCCCCTAACGTGATTTTCATGGTCCGGGCGTGAATTTTTGGTACCCCTAGGCTCAGCGTGATTTTCAGAGGCCCGGCCGGATCTTTTGGGCCCATATCGTGATTTTCAAGTACCCCAGCACGACTCCTGCCATTGCAGGGGCTTCTTGCTAATTACAAACCTTCTCTCGCGTCTTAGGGGTCTCGTCTCATTTCCCGGAGCCTCTTTACCGGTTTTGGACGTCTCCTCGTGCGTCCTACCCTCCTCCATATTCAATGGTCCTCCTCTCCCGTTTTGGAGGGCCTCCTCCCACATCCTGGGCATGGGGCTGCCTCTCATGTTCCAGGGGAATCCTCTGCCAAATTAGGGGCCTCCTGCCACGCCTCGTGGGCCTACTCCTTTGTCCTCGCAAAGCTTACCCGTCTTGAGGGGATTTTCAATTTGGGAAACCTCGCCTCCTTCCATACCTGCTACCTACCACTCCCATCTTAAGGGCCTTCTCTCATTTCCTGGGAATTCCTTCCGGTCGTCGGGGCCTCATTCGGCCCTGGAGACCTCCTACCCCATCTTGAGGGACTCCTCTCGAGTCCGGCAGGGGCCTCATTTTCTCTTCTAGAGGCTTTCGTTTTCAAATTATGGGCCTCCTCTCACGTCTTCGGACCTCCTGTTCTGCGTTTTGATTCTATATTTGCCCATTTTAAAGGTGGCTTCTTATCTCCTGGTGGACTCCTGTTCTCTCTCAGGTGCCTCCTCTTCCAAATTACAAGCAACCTTTCCTATCTCAGTTACCTTGTCATTTCCTGGGGACCTTCTTACCCGTCTTGAAGCGTTCTTTCTCGCCTCGGAGCCATCCCTATTATCTAATTGCCATTCTCTCCTATTTTAGGGGCTTCCTCGTTCATCATAGGGTCTCATTTCCAATCTTATATCGTCCTCTTCCGAATTAGGTGCTTCCTGCCACTTTCCTGGATCATCCTTTTCTAACTTGGTGGAACCTAACCCGTTTTGGGGACTGCTTTTGCGTCTCAGAAACCTCTTCTCATATCCACTGGCTTTCTCTTCCGTCTTAGGGCCACCTCTCATTTTCTGAGGTCTCCCTTCCCGTATTGGGGCCTCCTTTGCAATCATGGGGGCCTCCTTTGCAATCCTTGGGGCCTCCTTTGCAATCCTGGGGATCTTCTTTGCAATCCTGGGGCCTCCTTTGCAATCCTGGTGGCCTCCTTTGCAATCCTGGGGGCCTCCTTTGCAATCCCGAGGGCCTCCTTTGCAATCCTGGAGTCCTCATTTGTAATCATGGGGGCCTCTTTTGCAATCCTGGGGCCTCCATTGCAATCCTGGGGGCCTTCTGTGCAATCCTTGGGCCTCCTTTGCAATCCTGGAGGCCTCCTTTGCAATCATGGGGGCCTCCTTTGCAATCATGGGGGCCTCCTTTCATTCCTGGGGGCCTCCTTTGTAATCCTGGAGTCCTCCTTTGTAATCCTGGGGGCCTCCTTTGTAATCATGGGGCATCCTTTGCAATCCTGGGGCCTCCTTTGCAATCCTGGGGCCTCCTTTGCAATCCTTGGGGCCTCCTTTGTAATCCTGGAGGTCTCCTTTTGCAATCCTGGGGGCCTCCTTTGCAATCATTGGGGCCTCCTTTGTAATCCTGGAGGTCTCCTTTTGCAATCCTGGGGGCCTCCTTTGCAATCCTAGGGGCCTCCTTTGCAATCCTGGGGGCCTCCTTTTCAATCCTGGGGGCCTCCTTTTAAATCCTGTGGTCTTCCTTTGTAATCCTAGAGGCCTCCTTTGCAATCCTGGGGACCTCCTTTGCATTCCTGTGGGCCTCCTTTGCAATCCTGGAGTCCTCCTTTGCAATCCTGGGGCCTCCTTTGTAATCCTGGGGGACTCCTTTGTAATCATGGAGGCCTCCTTTGCAATCCTGGGGGCCTCCTTTGCATTCCTGGGGGCCTCCTTTGCAGTCCTGGGGGCCTCCTTTGCAATCCTGGGGGCCTCCTTTTCAATCCTAGGGGTCTCCTTTGCAATCCTGGGGGCCTCTTTTCAGTCCTGGGAGCCTCCTTTTCAATCCTGGGGTCCTCTTTTGTAATCCTGGAGGCCTCCTTTGCAATCCTGGGGGCCTCCTCTGCATTCCTGGGGGCCTCCTTTGCAATCCTGAAGTTCTCCTTTGCAATCCTGGGGGCCTCCTTTGCAATCCTGGGGCCTCCTTTGCAATCCTGGGGCCTCCTGTGCAATCCTGGGGGCCTCCTTTGCAATCCCGGAGACCTCCTTTGTAATCCTGGAGGCCTCATTTGCAATCCTGGGGGCCTCCTTTGCAATCCTGGGGGCCTCCTTTGCAATCCTGGGGGCCTCTTTTGCAATCCTGGGGTCCTCCTTTTCAATCCTGGGGGCCTCCTTTGTAATCCTGGAGGCCTCCTCTGCAATCCTGGGGGCCTCCTTTGCATTCCTGGGGCCTCCGTGCCAATTGTTGGCACTCTCTTGATTTCTGGGGCATCCTATCCTCTCTTAGGTGACTCCTTCTTCAAATTAGGGGCCTCCTCTCACGTCTTGGAGGCCTCCTCTCATGTCTCGTCGGCCTCCTTGCTCACTATTTTCCTGTGCATTTCCGGATAGGGGCCTCCTCAAATTTCAGGGGGGCGGCGCCCTCCAGTCTCACGGCAGGGGGGCGACTGCCCCCTCTGCCCCTCCCCCGGTGGCGACACCCTTGATAACACCCCCGTGGCACACCAACGCTCAGATCATTTTTCGCACACCGACAACCGCGCATTTCCAACTGTTGATAACGCGTGACTGGCGTGAAGTCATGAATCGTTTTGGCACCTCTGTTTCGGAGATGCCGAACGGCAGCTCAGCGGTGAAATGCCGTCCCTGCTTATAAATATTATAAGCTAAATAAATATTATAAGCTAAAAATGAAAATTGTCTGAAGGAAACCCGACGAATGTTAGCTGTTAAAGTTTGATGTATTTTTTCATTGGGCAAAATTAGATTTTTAGATTTGAAATTTCCCCTCAAGCCAGCCAGGTCACTGGCTCTATCAAGCAATATCAAGCAATAGTGACGCAAGCGACAGACACATGGTGGTAAGTGTGATTACATTTTGACGGCCGAGTGGTGTTCAAGAAGTAGTGTACGTATGTGGTCCAGCGGTTGAATGGCCCGACTCGCCCTCGGCCAGGAGCGATGTCGGATTCTACATCGCCGACACCATTATTGGTGCACACACCACACTGGTGCGATGATTGCCGCCAGGAGGACTTCAACGAGCATTGTTTTGGTGGTAGCATGCCCAGTGGTGATGCCTAGTAATGACTAGTGAATAGAGCATAGGAATGGCAAATGCATGCCTAGGTAGCAATCGTTCTGCACTTTCAACCGGGTGAGGTTTGAAAATCATGTAAACTGAAAGATAGGAAGGCACACTGGTGCTGTGGTGGCGGGTGTGGTTATGTGACCAGGTAACCGTTCTGACGGCAGGATCGGGATCCACACAGGTGCTGTGGTGGCGGGTGTGGTTATGTGACCAGGTAACCGTTCTGACGGCAGGATCGGGATCCACACAGGTGCTGTGGTGGCGGGTGTGGTTATGTGACCAGGTAACCGTTCTGACGGCAGGATCGGGATCCACACAGGTGCTGTGGTGGCGGATGTGGTGATGTGACCAGGTAACCGTTCTGACGGCAGGATCGGGATCCACACAGGTGCTGTGGTGGCGGGTGTGGTTATGTGACCAGGTAACCGTTCTGACGGCAGGATCGGGATCCACACAGGTGCTGTGGTGGCGGATGTGGTTATGTGACCAGGTAACCGTTCTGACGGCAGGATCGGGATCCACACAGGTGCTGTGGTGGTGGGTGTGGTTATGTGACCAGGTAACCGTTCTGACGGCAGGATCGGGATCCACACAGGTGCTGTGGTGGCGGGTGTGGTTATGTGACCAGGTAACCGTTCTGACGGCAGGATCGGGATCCACACAGGTGCTGTGGTAGCGGGTGTGGTTATGTGACCAGGTAACCGTTCTGACGGCAGGATCGGGATCCACACAGGTGCTGTGGTAGCGGGTGTGGTTATGTGACCAGGTAACCGTTCTGACGGCAGGATCTGGATCCACACAGGTGCTGTGGTGGCGGGTGTGGTTATGTGACCAGGTAACCGTTCTGACGGCAGGATCGGGATCCACACAGGTGCTGTGGTGGCGGGTGTGGTTATGTGACCAGGTAACCGTTCTGACGGCAGGATCGGGATCCACACAGGTGCTGTGGTAGCGGGTGTGGTTATGTGACCAGGTAACCGTTCTGACGGCAGGATCGGGATCCACACAGGTGCTGTGGTGGCGGGTGTGGTTATGTGACCAGGTAACCGTTCTGACGGCAGGATCGGGATCCACACAGGTGCTGTGGTAGCGGGTGTGGTTATGTGACCAGGTAACCGTTCTGACGGCAGGATCGGGATCCACACGGGTGCTGTAGTGGCGGGTGTGGTCGGCACCAAGATGCCGCGCTACTGTCTCTTCGGCGACTCTGTCAACATCGCCAGTCGGATGGAGAGTTCGGGACTGCGTGAGTGTTCAGTCTCCTACGCGTCCAACCATCTCCCCCTCTCTCTCTCCCTCTCTCTCTCTCTCTCTCTCTCTCTCTCTCTCTCTCTCTCTCTCTCTCTCTCGCTCTCTCTCTCCTTCACGCTGTCTTTGTCTACTCCCTGTCATCTTCCTCTCTTCGCTCCCACGCTGACTAGTCCTCCTGCGTCCTTCCTCTACCCATGTCTCCCTCGCATCTCCTCCTTTTCCTCGCTTTATGTTTCTTTCCACCACATAATCTCTGTTCCTCGCATCTTTACCGATGGGTGCAATTTGGTGCAGGATGAAGTTGACCTGCATGCAGTGCTTAACATAAACTAGACCTCTAATGAAACTTTGACCGGCAACAAGCCACCGGAGTAAATGCTATGAATGAGCCCGAAATGCCCCCCCCCCCCGTTATCTACTATTGCAACAACCCACGCACTATCTGTGTGGCACTTCCTCCGACATGCTGCCCCCAGCGTTCAAGATTCACATTTCGGCTGGCACGAAGGAGGCTTTGGACAAGTACGGCGGATTTCTCACCAAGTTGCGTGGTGAGATTGTGATAAAGGTAAGCGGGTCCTTCTCACTTGTGGGTCACGCTCCGACGATACTGATGTCGAGTTCCGGGCGGAGCTTGGATAGTTTAAACTCACCCGCAACTCGCATACGGAATGATAACTAGTTGGCTTGTGACTATATGTGCATTATCTCGCGTCGCTAGGTGATACAGCGCAAACGGTGCATAAATGGTCTCCGTGGTGTTAAATTCGTACCTTCACACACTTCTGAGTTGTGCATGATGCCACCACAGCGAATTCCGTGCGCACATCTCATCGTGTGTGGTCCATAGACGAATGATACCGTGTTCACATCAGTCGTATATGCTGACAAAGTTTGAACACCGGCAACTTGTTCAAATTGTGTGGCACCTCCTGGCGAGGTTCTTAGCTTAGTTGTTTACACACACACACCGTTTAGTTTGCATCTTTTGCATATTTGAAGGCGACGGAGTGCCAGAGACTGTACATTCGTATTCCCCTCGTGCCTGCCAGTCTGCTGCCCATGTACGGCACGTCAATGATAATTTCCGGAGAGCTGAGTCAACAGAAGTTAAAAGTCTACGCTGACGTCCACAGCAAATGGCAATCAACGACTGGTCGTCACCTGATTGCTGCCATCTGATTGCTGCCATCTGTTCATGGTACCGAACAGTGGAGAACTCACCCAACCATCAGGCTGATGACAAGGAAATGCCCTCAACCACAGCGTGGCTTCCACTATGGCAGGGGCAGATACAGAGCACACTGGGGGCATGTGCCCTTCGTGGAAGGTGGCGCGTGTCCGGGAAGGGTCGAATACACAGCCAGAGGCTGGAAAATCCGGGAAAATCCGGGGTTCCTTTTCCGCTCAGGAGGCAAAAGGTGCCCTCCTGAGCGCAAAGGGCACCAATTCAGTGGACTCGGGTGCACACCCCGCTCCACAACTCGGTCCACCGATTTTCATCCCAAGGCCTTCCCAGCGGCGTCACTCGGAAGAAATTGCGCCCACCCAGACAATTCCTATATCCGCCCCTGCGCCACGGTAGTGAGAGGACCTCATGGTACGCCAAACCAGCAGAACCATTCCCCATGTGTTGCGCGATGTATGGACAAGAGATGCGACGACGAACACATTTTGTCCCGTCAGTGCCTCACGAAATTGCGCCCATCCGGGTCACGCGGATCAACCCAGTCGTCTTCTCCACAGTTGCACGCAAATGTTAATCAGCCACCCTCAATTCACTCTATCCTTCCCTGCCAATTGTTCCAGTGTGGTTGAGAGCATAGATGCAGGAACAGCGGGGGCCAGGGGCCATGACCCACACTTTTCATGCAAGTTTAACATTAATGATATGGCGATGCATGGTGAGAATCGACTTCAAAATGGGTTTCACCCCCCCCCCCCCACACACACAAACACACACACACTTCTTGACATGTTTCTACGCCTTGGTCGTAGGCCGGAGCAGCGCGCAACACCCCGCGCTGCGTGCACCGGGCTGCCAAGCCGCGCCGGAAGCGATATTCTGACCGCTCCTCGTGCGCAGGGCAAGGGCATGATGCAGACGTTCTGGCTGATCGGCAAACACGGCTCGCTCGACCCGCACCCCGACGACCAGCCGCGGCACGACGACGACGACATGATCGACGTGACCGCCGAGAACCCGCACACGGTGCGGCAGCGGCTGCACGAGGAGCGCAGCAGCGTCCAGCGGGGCGACTTCCGCAACACCATGTCGCGCCTGTTCTGTCTCAACTAGCAGCCGGCCGGGCCGGCAGCCGCCGACCAGAAGTGGCGGGAGCTGTACAGTGTGCGGGGTCCGCGCCGGCAGTCCGCGCATGAGCGGCTCCGTTTTTTTTATGTATTGCCGACGTGTTGCGGGCGTGTTGTTTGAGTGTACGCGTCTCACCAGCAGGATCGTCACCGCCAAAAGGGAAGGGGAGGACGGTTCAAGAGATATACCACTCAAAAGATTGCGATTGAACGTCAATCGGTAGCCGTAACTTCCATGCTTTCCTCTACCCCGCCTCCCAGATCTCGAACACTGGCCGCCCGATGCTCTCTGAAGGTCATCTGGTCGTGATCCACATTTCTATAAAACTCCCAAAATGTTGGAAGAGACAGATGCGTGAACCCAAAAAAATGTGGATAAATCGGAACTTTTTCCAGAGCCGACTGCTTGTACACCACCAACCCATTTTGTCATACCCGATGTCATTCCACAGTAAAATAAAAACAAACTTACAGATCACTAAAACGAAATTGCCGTGCTTTTCGAAGATCGTAAGCGAATCTAAGGTATCTAAATTATGGAGTTGTTTTAGGACTCGTAATTTGCTCAGGACACCTCTAATTTTAAGGACAGTGATTGTCCTGAGCAAAAATAACGAAGACTACATGGGTAGGTGACGTAATAAAATGGCGCACCTCTGCAATGGCGGAAGCAGCAAATTGAAACAGGAATCTAAGTTTATGGAAATAATAGTGATGAAATTGCCGCATCATCCTTATTTCAACTATGAATAAGTGCGCTCTGGAATCCGCATAATTATGTCGCCAAAAATGTGCTTTTTCAGAGCTTTCAAAGTCCAAGGATGTAGTGTGGCTGAGCAGTGAGCACAACCCGACCTGCACACAGACTTGACCAGCGCGTATTAGCAATGGACAACTAGAACAAATTATCCATCCAAAAACCTACAAATGTTGTCGCAATTCATAGTCATATGCACTAAACACATTCTAAAATTAAGGCGTCGTTAGCTTAGGTAGTTAGTTAGGCTGAGCTTCTAGCATGCCAGAGGTACGGGGTTCGATTCCCCGCGATGCTCGCCTTTCCTGCCAGGGTGAGAGGCAGGCGATGCCATGTGGTCTCAGCTGTTGAGTGTATCGTAAAGTCACAACCAACCAACCAACCAACCAACCACTTCTGAAAATTTCAAAATTTCTGCATTTGGAATTAAAGTTGGGACAACATTTGTCATTTCGTTTATCCAACCCTGGAACCGCCCTCGATGGAGACATTAACCTGGAATAATAGAGAGCTCACATAGGAGCCTTGCAACAATTACTTTCAAGGCAGTTGATGCAAAACGCAAAATATATTGATATTGACATATTGTTTTATATCACCCGAACAACTCACCGTGGCCACCTCTTAGCGGACTATAATTTTCTAACTGTCGAAATATCTGTGAAATATTCCTATGTTAATATGAGAATAATGAACTTGAATGTGTCCGAAAAATCGAACACAGTCTCCCCCTTCATAACCACTTTACCTTTGGTAAGCATGCAATGTCTTCATTTTTAGATAATGCACGCAATTGCCTTGGAATAATTTAAGTGAGGTTTTTCGACAATATTCTCAAAAATTTTAGAAATAACACGAAGGAAGACAACGGAGACGAAGAAGCATGAAAGCGCTCGTCAAACTTGCTTCCCAACAAAGTTGTTTGGAGCTACTCAGTGCTCTGGACCAAAGTAAGCTGACATTCTCTAAGACATTCCCATGTGTCCCATACTCGTTCGTGTTTCATCCGTTTCCTCAATTTCATCCAACTGCATACACTTCGGCAATACAACTTATGCCACATTTCTTACCCACCCTAGACGCGCCTTTGGTATGCATATAAAGTACAATCTTTCGATATTTACAACCATATACAACAACACGCCTATATTTCATGGAGAACGACGATATATTTAACGCCAGAATCCAAGCAATCTACGATGCGACAAAAACTGAGAATATTTGCTCAACTCGCTTTAAAACCTCGTTTCTGGAGCCGCCGCGAATAAAGTAGTGTGGAAAAAATCACACCCAAGTTAAACAGATGCTTGAAGAAGTTCAAGTTTCAGGATGAGGTTCTCAAGTTTCAGGATGACGTTCAAGTTTCAGGATGAGGTTCAAGTTTCAGGATGATCTCTCGAAGTGTTGACAAGTTACGGAGAAAAACAGCAGGGTATGGGGGAATCTGTGATCCTCTCATAATAGGGTAAGCAAACGTAACTGCTCCAAAGAGAAACCTAACAGCTATAACAGCCGTAACGACGGTAAGAAATCTGGGGACCGAGAAGGCCATGACGTTCTGATCTAGCTACGGCAACAAAGACGGTGACATGTTGTGGTCGCTGATCCTCAGCTGGTGCTATGTGTAGCGGAGTGTTATGTACGATTTGAACCCGGAATGATGTATCAGTGAGGATGGCGCCTGATAGAACACCAGCAAAGATCAGCCTCGCTTCACGGCGCAAGCACAGTAGTTATGACAAAATCCGTCCTTGAAATAAATAATTTTGTAATGCCCAAGCGAGACATTACGACAAGAACCTTAGCGTCGTTGTTCTACAATACCTACCAGGAAGAAAACTGCATTTGCGACTACCAATGTGCATATTGTTAATTGTTATCTTCAACCACTAAAGTACTATACATATACATTATAATTGTATGTATATATATATATATATATATATATATATATATATATTATATATATATATATATATATATATATATGTGTGTGTGTATATATATATAGTATCTTAGCATATGGTGCGTATATTGTGTATGTGTGTGTATGTGAGAGAGAGAGAGAGAGAGAGAGATTCACGGCCAGCCATACATTTACTACTGGCCTGACCACCATCTCGAAACCATGAGGACTGAAATAGTGAATGTACTCAGCTGTGTATGTGTTCGCATTATGTACCTACCGAAGTATAGCATCTGCCATGTCCTTAGATGTTGACTGTTGCGCAGTGATGTAGCTTGCTTAAAATGATTCCGTCCGGAAGCAGTCTTATCTTGTTTTAAGCAGTATAGCATACTTTTAAGTAGCTCGTTTCTAATTAGCCGTTAGGTTATGGTACATAACATAGCGCGGCTTCACTGCCAGCACAAGGCAAATATATTGGATGTCACCCCATATGTGGTGTCGCAGTGGAAATAAATGACTTTAAAATGGTTCTGAGTCTACCCACCATCCAATTCCTACAATATCGTAGGTGCATCCCGTAAGTACATCCTGCAACTTCAACTGTTGTGCAACTCGCGAAAGTCTATGCTACATTGGTCCGACGGGAACATCGCTGAGCAAGCGTTTGACGATACATTTGCCGGAGGGGACCCCACCCCCCAGCTGGTCAAGGATTACAACGAGGAGAAGTGGAGTGTCTCGTCAGGCAGGGATTCAGGAAGTTCGGCCAATCGGGTGGTGTGGGAACCCCGACGCGGCAGATGGACTGTTGTCAAGTGAGCTATCAGGACCGGCGGGGCGGCATGGCACGAACGGCACAGGTCTCCTGACACAAAAGGTGCAACTCCATAATCAGTATACCAGGGAACAACACATCAAGAACGAAGCAAAGCAAACGCATACTTTGAGCTACATAGCACAACTCGCAGGCAGTGGCAGACCTTTCCGCATATGTTTGCTCAGCCACCTGTGGTGTGTAGATTGGCTATTCGTGAACATCATTTCCAAACATCGAGTCAGGTTTATTTGCAATGAATACTGCCTTAATTGTTTCTTCTGAATGAAAAGTCACCAAGTTGCTAACGATGCATCAATACTACCATTTAACTCTTGGCCTAGGGATATAATTTGTGCAACAGCTTGTAGGTGTAATCAGGTTTTATGTCCAAGGATTCATGTGCACCCAGAAAGAAATGCACAGTCATGTCCATTAAAGGTCACAATTTGTAGTAATGCTTCCATAATTACCTGTGACATTTTGCATCTATGAAATTGTCCGGCCTTCTAAAACAGAGCAAAAGATGACCTGTAATGCATTCCTGTCTTACTAAGTGGGGCATGCATTTGTGCTAGTGCACGTTCCGGTGACAAAACACAAGTAGAAGTTTTAGTTTCACGAGCAACAGTAACAGCATCTTAGGCATTAGCGATAAAGACCACACTGAAACCGCTCCCTCCATGTTTCGGCTTGTTGTTCTTGGCACTTTCCGAGAAGATCCTGACCGAGTGAAGAGTATTAAAACAGGGGTGGTGGAAGATTGATGCAGGACAAAAGCTATGAACGCTTGTCAACGTTAAGCCTGAAAACATACATGGGTGTGGTTGCACGTATTGTTGATTATGTCGTGCCGAAATTTAACTTCTTCTGCAACATTTTTTGTCCATGCTTCTTCGCAGTGCTCTACAGCGGACCAAATGAGTATGTCGTCGTCAAGAAGACGTTCGGCTTCTTTTTCGGCTGCGCACTAGGCATCGGCGTTTATTTCGCGGCGTTCGACAACCATTTCGAGGAGTTCGCCCGCCTCCTGATGGGCTCAACATTCACGCTTGTCTGCGGGGTGGGCTTCACGATGTCGACACAGTTCCGATGCATGTCGGTTCTGTGCGTGCCGGAATTCTGCGGCAACTCGGGCCGCACCGTGATGCGAGCCTTCGTCTTCACGCTGATGCTGTCCGGGCCGCTGCAGAACATGTCGCACAACGTGGACGAGGTGGTGCGCTGCCTCAAGTGCATTATGGATATGATCCAGGAGGTGATGCTCGGGTATCTGAAGCTGTTCGCCATGCCGATCACGTCCATTATGACCGACCTCTCGTACGGCATGAACAAACTGAAGCACATCTCACAAATTGTGCCAAAGGCCTCGAAGCCGCTGGTGGAATCGCTGGAGGATGTGGGCATGATTCCGGGCCTGGAGGAGGACTCGGTCTACGCCGACTCGACCGTGAACGCATACCCGCGCGCGGATGCGCTGCAGGAGAAGTACAAGGCACCCAAGAACGAGACCCCGAAGCAAACGGTTGAGCGTGAATTCGACCATAAGCTGGAGGTCATGTGCAACGACGTTTTCACCACAGGAATATTGACATGTCGTAAGACCATGCGTCAAAAGTACGACGATTGCTGGGAGACGACCAGCCCCTTCATTTCCTGGGCCTTCTGTCTCATCTTCAAGCTGGAGATAATGTGCTCCATGGCCAAAATGGTCGACCCAAGCTCCAGGTGTGATCTGGCTGGATCTGGGCAGAAGGCGGGTTTTGGTGAGGTTTACCTCACTTCTAAATCGGCAGCTAAACAGTTTGCCGCACCATTTAAGACCGCCTATGCGGTGACAAAGAAAGTTCCCGGTCGGAAAGTGGTTGATGACATTCAGGACGCTTCGGTGCGCATCAGACACGAAATCGCGCGCAAAAAGTCTCTGTTTAACGAGATGGTCGACATAATCAAGCGCGTCGCTGCTTTCTTCTTTGTGTACGTGTTTGTCACTGCGTTTAAATACCACTACAGGTATCTGGAAGACATCAAGTTCGACAACAAGTACGTCACCATGTACTTTCGCAGGATCGATGCACGCCGCCGCAAACGAGGACGCAAGACGTTGATGCCGCTGAAGAGGATGGAGCGAAATGAACTCGTGGACGTGTTCTACATCGGGTTCACCCGCACCGAGAAGCAGATCCTGCTGAGAACGTCCGCCATCCTTGTGGCTGAGCTCCTGTCCGTCACCATGGTGTTCCTCATCGACTGGATGTTTGCCTCGTTCCTGGACCTGTTGCAAAGGCACGGCTACGTCACCATCTACCAGTCGGGCCACCACGACTTCCGCATGATCTACCGCGGACAAGGCTTCCTGAAGATGATCGCCAACCTATTGAAGAAGCATCTGAACAAGGAGTTCACCATCCAGCAGGCCGTTGACAACCGGGAATGCCTGCCGCGACCCACATTTCTCCCCTTCTCCATGTACTTCCGCGTCTACTGTCTGTACGCAACCATCATCGCCCTCACCGTGTACGAGAGTCTGCTGCAGCGCAGTCGGCAGGCCATATGTGGCTTCTTCTACCAGAAGCGAGAGAAGCGACGGGTGCTGTATCTCTACAACGAAACGCTTCGCAAACGAAGAGGCTATCTGCGTTTCATGCGGCACAAAACTCGCAAGGAGGCTAAGAAGAACCGACTGTCGCAAGACCTGAGCCTGCTGGCCGCGCTGCGAATAGAGTGTCCGAGGCTCTGTGGCTGGCTGGAGCTGTGCGGCGGTGCCAAGCGCAACTGCCTCGTCTGCAAAGACGTGGAGAACGGCCTATTCGTCGACTGTCCAAATCCCCACTGCAACTTCTGCTATTGTCACGAGTGCTGGGAAGACATCGGCAGCAAGTGCTACGGCTGCGACCCTGCCGAGTCCTCATCTGACGATGAGGACTCGGCAGGCTCCACAGACGACGGTTTCTAGCTAGCTCGCCTCGACGGCGTCGAGCAATTCGCTTGTGTCGCTACGTTTGGGTCATCTGGTTAATCATTTGTTCCATGCCTGAGTGTGAGCGCTTGTTGTAAGTAGCGGTGACCACATGTTGCATTTATGACGGCCGTTTTCGTTGCGTACGCCAACCATACTTCCCTTGCTGAAAAGCACGTCCGTCTGCGTTGTGTTGCAGTACTATCCACGGAATGTTCATACAATGTTTCACCCATCGCTCGGTTTCCTCCAGCTCCCCTGGTACAAGCGCGCAGCATAAAACCAGTAAAATATCCCGAAACAAACGGACGTATCAGATCCTGTATTGATTTGATGACGCCGAACAGCTGATATGTTATCATCAGTGCTGACAGTCACATAGTATACATCACAATACTAACGCTTCTCACAGCATTCACTGGGACGGATCAACGAGATCGGCAGTTGCTTTTACAAACCCAGTCAGTGGACATGACTAGATTTAAGGTACAGCTGTTTCGGCTATCAACAAATGAGCCCACACAGGTACATGTAGTTTACGTCGTACTTCTCCACGTAGCAGATGAGTGTCGAATTCCCATCGTGTAACACATTCCAATAACATTGTGTCACCAGTTGCGACGTCGTTGGCTGTGAGTGTTTCTGCGCATGCGCCAGACTATTCCATCAATTGTGCGCCGACACACATCAACAAACAGCAAACGTCGAGCACGAAGCACAGCAAAAAAAAAAAAAAAACCCAACAAACTGGGTTGGCCTTCAGGCTCGTCGATCATCGGACGGATGGCCGGCCTGGCTGAGGACAGGAGCGCACCATCCTGTGGATGGTGACCAGCACGTGATCCTATCAAGACTCCAGACATCAAGGCACCGGCCAGGTGGCACGCTCTCCTCGCGCGCCTGGGTGCGCCCCGGACGGAATCTGAGCACACCATCACCGGCCGGATCACAACACACCCCAGAGCGACACTGACGCCATCCGAAGCACGCGCACGAGTGACCGCTGTGCTGTCCGGCACCGAACCAAACCGCGCCACCGCCGCCGGGCGTGCGGAGAGACTGTCCGGCTCGGACAAAACATCTAGGCCCAGGATTGAGACACAGCTATCGCACGTACAGCACTAGCCGGACCGTCGTGGCCTGCGCTTGGCCCTGGCGGAAACCAGTTATCAGATCGAGACTAGAAACCTCTCCATGCCTGGCCTCCAAATAGTGCTCCGCTCTGTAACTGAGAATGACAGAGCCCCAGTACATGGACAACAAGCGCGGGCGCCCCTGCGGCAACGCCATTATATCACTGTCGCAAGCCGATGTCGCAACTGCCGACGAGCTGGTCTGTACCCGCGGCCGGGAGCTCGGGCCAGGTAGGTCAGCAGCATACGACGTCATACCTCGTAGCCCCATTTGTACTGGTTCAGGCAGACGTTCAGGTCGGCCAGGACGGAACGTCGGAACCGGCGACACAGTGTGTCCATGTAGGCAAGATGTTCGCTCGTCCTGTAGCCCTCGATCGCAGTCAACTGAAAAACACGGGGCGACTTCAGCACAGATGCCAGGTTCACATGGAGGAGAGCTCTGGAGATCTGGATGTGCCTCCCGATAGAAGCTGCTAGAACAAACAGGTGTACCCAACATGGCGGCGCGCGCCAGAAACCCGTATTGCGGGAGAGACCGGAAAGAAGCGTGGACGGTACAGTGAGACTAGCCTGGTCAAGTCAGCTAGGTCGTCTTATGGCACCATAGTCATGTCAGCGCGAAGTGATTGGAGCATCCCATCAATTGCACTCGCGTTCTGCAAAATATAATCCTGTTCGTTCAGCTGTGGTCTGCTTCAGCATGAGTAAAACATCCCTGAATTAGCTGTCATGTCTTCACGGAGTTGGAGCCGCAAAGATACCACCACGTATGAGAATAAGATAGTGGATAAAGGTGGCAAAACTCAGGCCCGAGGGCCCGACCCCTTGGCCCACATAGGCCCAAACGAGCCCCTGTCGGGCCTGGCCGTCAACTCCTCCATAGCATTCCATGCAAAAGTTGAGCTTGGACCGAGTCTGGGACTTCAGAAGTCGGGCTCAGATTGGCCTTGGGCCCAATAATTTCCGCAGATTGTTATCTCTAGAAGTGAATCAAGGCAGCTGGCAACTGCCTGGCAACGCATCGTCGGGACGCCCATTGGCAGCCGGTCGTCGGGGACAATTTTTCGACCTAATAAAATGTTGGTCAAATCTAGATAAAAAGTACCTTCCCGTGATCACAAGAGCATTGTGAACAATAATCCTACCGGTTCCAAAGCTAATTCACAAACAAAACGCATACAGTCCAGGCTATTCAAGGTGTATCACACGCATTAAAGGCACGCGGAGCCATGCGGTGAACTACGTCGGGTCGAAAGCAAATCCACAAGGAAAAAATATCGCACGCAGCAACTCATTAACAAACCACAGCACAGCTTCTAGCGACCGGCCACACTCTCGCTTACAGAAGCGTGCACCGGCAATCGAATCGATAAACGGCATCTACGACGGCAGCCGGTCGCCGCCTCGTGGTCGGCGCCGGCGGCAGTACCTTGAGCGTGAGCAGCGGCAGCGCCGCCTCGACGGCAGCCAGCAGGGTCGGCTGCGCGTGACGCAGCACGGCCACCGTGAAGTAGAGCACGTAGTCGGGCCCCAGACACGTCACCAGCGCCACGTAGTGCACCACTTCCGGCCACGGCAGCACGCCCAGGTAGCACTGGCGCAGCCACGGCTCGCACAGTGTTGTCAGAGGAACGCGGCAACTCTGACGAGGAATACGCCATGACAGTTAGACATAGTGTTGGAAATATGGTCCTTTTTTGGAACTTTTGTCATCCAAAGAATTATACCCTCTCCCCCCCCCACAAAAAAACTCACTTACATTACGAGATATATCATGAAGAGCCTGGCTTAAACAGCAATCTCAACTAGCTGTCATAATCCAATAGTATTATTGGATTGTGATGAAGCAGAGGGTGCAGCATGCTCCAAGGACCTATAACATGGTAATCAATGGCTGATAATGAAATCCACTTCTAGTTCTGGTGCTCTTCATCTTGTCTAGCCATGCTATGTCCTTGCCACAACAACTTGGCAACATCATTGAGGATAATGCACATTTGTTATTTCAGGTGATCATGAGAGCTTCAGTAACATTCCAAGAGGATGCAGAAGTGGAACAGAAAATTAGATGCAAGCAATACTGGAAGAGTTCCAGCTTGCTAGCATGTGCAACAGATGACAGCAGATGCTTAGGGATCACTCTGCAGTCTGCATACAACATTAATGCCAATGTATTTGTTCCATGAAATGGTGCAGGTGGTAATTGTCTGATACATGTGAATTAATACACAGCCATGCCTTCATGTGCACATTATTAATTTGTGAAAAATACTGGAACTAGTAGTGTTCGGAAGAATGCAAGGCCAGACAGAACTAGAGAACTAGAGTAGTCCCTACACAACTTGCAAAGCACAAAAGCAATCACTTCCCCAAAATGTTTGTGGACACACATTATGGTTTGTCATGCCATAGTTAGTTAGTTATTTGGGCTTAAGGGCGCGCCGACTATGAGGTCATTTAGCGCCCATGTTATGCCATAGGAATGTTCAGGAAGCTGTAGGGACAAAAAGCCAAATAATGGAGTTGATTGGGGGATGAGGTGGGGTGCACTTCACAATTTCCTGAAATTGTGAACTCGTCCATTTCATTAGAGCACAACAATGCTTGCGAGTTACTGTATGGGTGCAATGAAGGGGACCAATCCCTTATTCCTGAAAAATATATTGTCTTACAAAAATGAAAGCTTTATTTCCAAAACAAACAAGCCAAACGGTTCTTCCATCCCAATCCAACACATTAAGAACACACTTATGAAAATTATTGGAGAGGGGGGAAATACATGAAAGGCAATGGGCATGGTGAAATAGATTGGGGGGGGGGGGCACACTCCATAGAGTACCGTGTTAAAAGTTGAAGTCATTTGGGAGGCAAGCAAACAGTGAGGGGGCACTTGTCCCCCCCCAAAAAAAAAGTATTGAACTCAGCCAATGAGATGAAATCTTTGTTGCCAAAGGTAAAAGAGCAGCTTGTCTCGATTGCATTGTTTTTGTGACAATGTAACACAAGTCGCTGCCGGCCTTGATAGCCGTCTTGAAGGCCAAGGCAACTGGGGACGAGTGGTCTAAGGGTAAGATGCTCGTCTCACAATCGAAAGGTTGTGGGTTCGACTCACCTGTCGCTACTCTTCGCCCGCGACCAATCGGCGTGAGAGATTGGCGACGCTACATGACTCAACGGTCGACGTGTCGTAAAACCAATAACCAACCAAGGCCAAGGCAAGGGCCAAGGTGCGAAGCCGGAGAGGAAGCCATTGTTGTAATTTTTATGTTTTCGTTCTCCTCAGGTGTGCGTCTCGGGAAGAGAGTGGGTGCTGTGGGAATAGTAATTGGTAGGTGCTGCTTTATTAGCTTCTGTGACTCCTATTATCTGGCATACCTCTTGTAAGAATTGTTTTTTTTCCTGCCGATGCTATTGCGGCGAATATGGTTAATTGCTATTAATGCTGGCTTTCGATGGGCAACATTTGGAGCATGCTAATCACAGGTGGAAATGTGTACACTTTTGGTGTTGTGAATGCGACATAAATTTAACATAATGCCTATGGTGGTGCATGAAATGAATGGATTCAAATTTCCTATTGGTAACAATTTTTTTTCAGTCTTGATACATTATTTTTAAAATCCAACCATGCCATGGGCATTCTTCATCAGCACAGGGTTCAGGACCAATCATTTTCCATAAAGGATATTGGGTTGGTTCCTGATGTGAAAGGCATAATTCTTGTTCATGGTCTATGATCCTATTGTAAATTTGCGGTTTATGGGTAATTTTGAGTTCTTGGAATTCCTTTTTCCAATGCAATGTTTATAAAGGTGGTTTACATGATGTGACCACTCATTTCCACTGCAAATGCATACTTTCAGTTGGCAGGCGAAATAACACCAATAAATTGCCTTGGAATTGGGTAATATAGCATACCAATTACTGTGCAAAAGAAATAAAAATGTGGCATAATCTACCCTAACCTAGCATAACCTTCCATGCAAAAAAGAATTCTCTTGAAAATGGGAAAATTTTCAACCAGTATTTTTCTTTAAAAATGCAAATTAAGGAACCTAACCTGACATAACCTAACCTTGACTGATCCATTAAAAAAACAACAAATTCTTGAAATAAAAAACATTAAATTTGATTAAAAATGTCCAACTTAAGAGTAGAGCCCAACTTATAATAACCTAACCAAGCCCTACACATTTGTTTGCTTCATGGAGGTAAACTGTGTTATACGTGTCTTGTGGATACCTTAATCTTCAATAATATGTTTCATCATAGCAATATACCTACATACCTGAAGTTGAAATATATTCAAACTAGCATGGAAAATCAATCATGATTAAATGCATCACTTCTTGCCAATGACAGTATATTTATGACTTGTCCAGTACCACAACACAGATGACTGCTATGTGAAGTTTGCATTATCAGTTAATACTATTTTTTGGTTATTGGTTTTACGACACGTCGACCGTTGAGTCATGTAGCGTCGCCAATCTCTCACGCCGATTGGTCGCGGGCGAAGAGTAGCGACAGGTGAGCGAACTTTTGATCGTGAGACGAGCATCTCCCCAGACCACCGTCTCCATACTTAATGGTATTTTTGTGGATCCAGCATCAGGAGGCATACTTAGGCTTTGTGGGATGAAACACCTGTAATGTATGCTTCTTGAATGAAAAAACAAGACTTTTTATTCCTTTGTCTCAGTAAATTGCATGCACCAAATGGTTACCAGATATGCACTCCGTAATTGCATGAACTGAAGGATTATACACTCCGAATCCAAGAATGAGAAGTAAAAATCCAACACTGGTTAGACCATGGCTCACATCAAGTGCAAATGAAATCGGCTTCCGTGAAAAATGGTTGCATTAAACTACAATATTCCATTCCATTTTCACAACATTCCATTGTGGCATGGCATCATGACAGCCAACAAATTCCATTTTCTCATCTTGCCATTTCGTTTGCAATATTGTTTACTTCATTCGACGCTACATTGGCGTCTTTGGCTCATACCCCCTCCCCCTTTTCACTCGGCGAGAAAAAAATTCCGGGACACGGCAGAGCGACGCCAGAGGAACATGACATAATAGGTCAGGCACGGAACACATGGTGCCATCTCCGGAACACAACCACCAAGAGGAGCAGGAACACATCATAGGTCCGGCACGGACCACATGGTGCTGGTTATTGGTTTTAGGACACGTCGACCGTTGAGTCATGTAGCGTCGCCAATCTCTCACGCCGATTGGTCGCGGGCAAGAGTAGCGACAGGTGAGACTCGAACCCACAACCTTTCGATTGTGAGACAAGCATCTTACCCCTAGACCACTCGTCCCCGGACCACATGGTGCCATTTGCGGGATACAACCGCCATAAGGAGCGGGAACACGCCATCATAGGTCAGCCACGGCCAATATGGTACGTCATAGAAATTCGATTGATCTGAGGAGCAGGAATAGACGTCAGCATAGGTTAGCTAACGACAGCCACGTAAGAGGAACACGGTCGCTCTGTGGAAGATAAATTCGTAGGCCATTCACGGCTCGCATAGTGACGCCAGGAGAACCTCATCTCTGAGTTGGCACGGATCATCACAAGTGAACTATTTCTTGCATAATGACATTTTGTTATCTTCAATACATAATTACACAAAAATAATGTATGTTCTTGTCAATCTTGGTTCAGCCTCTCTGTTTTACTTCGCTACCTGCTACCTGTGTGCATGTGCACCTATGCTGTTGATGTTGTTTGTTGGACGTTTCACGACTCATTTTAAGCACGATCACGGCTAATGGCGCCGACCACTCTTTCGACGGTGGGCCGCGGGATTGGGAAATGTCCCGAGTGGTGCGAGTGTTGAACTCGAGACCTTTGGTACCCAGAGCTCAACACCTTAACTACTCGGCCATTCCTGCCCCATCGGTGCACATGCACCTATGTGCATGTGCACCTGTACGCTATGCACCTGCCAAAGCCGTGCTTCACCTGCAGAGCCGTGTGGACGCCCGGCAGCTCCTGCTCCACCAGCGCGCCCACGTGGTGCAGCAGGCCGGAGAGCAGCAGCTCGTCCGTACAGAGGTCCCGGCAGCGACTGACGTGGTTGCCGCGGCCGACCCACACCAGCGCCGAGCCGGCCGCCGAGAAGTAGCCGCTCAGCAAGTGGCGGCACCTGCGTCCGCCACACAGGTCAGCCGGGGCGACGCAGAGGACCCGCCAGTGTTCGAGAACCCAGCAACTGGGGCGAGTGTCGCCTGGACAAAGACCACACTAGCGCCCTTATGCACGGCAATCTCTCAAACTACCACTTCAGCCCCAATTTCGATAGCTCTAACTCCACTACTAGCAAAGTTATAATTTTGGTGTTAGCAGTGACGACTTACATCAGGTTCTGACTACAAACGAGAATCATATATTACTACTAACTACAACTGGCAAGCTCTTGCGTGCGTTTATACAAGGCGACTACGGAGCAACGCGGCGCCTGCCTGCGATGCCATACCTATTTCAACGATAAGGAAAGAACGCTTAATTTGTGACACGTTATTCGCGTACAACACATATATTGCAACACTATGTTGTAGGTATGACTAAAAATAATGTCCTTAAAGACCAATGGTTGACCAAGTTCTCGCCACACCTACTGCATCACATGGGCTGAAGTGATAGTTAGGGAGATTACCACATGGCGGAACTAGTATCACCTTTGTTGAGATGACAATAACCTTTTGCTCGAGGCAGGACGGGGGTTTGAATTTAGGGAATGAATAGCGCGCTACTGTTCCTACGTACATAAGGGCATAATGAAATCATAGGGACACCATGTGCTGCGGTAGGTGACGCAGTCTAATATATAATTACACAGAAAATCACAATGCAATTGCATTACAAAACACATCTAAGCCACCGCAAATGCCACACATTTGACGCACAGTATTTTCCATTAAAAGCAAACCTGTTATATAGTACATTATATCCCTTTCATCTCCTTAATATGGTGGTGAAGTAATGAAGTTAGGGGTGATACAAAAAAAACTAGGTAAAATCAAACAAACCAATAAACACCAAATCCATCATGCGCACACGCAGCCTTTCTTAATGACCACTTGAAAGCGAAGCTGCATTACTGTGCTGTACTTCCCCAAGCATTGTGAAGCCCAACCGAAAGCGGCATCGCTGTCAATGCGAGCGCCGCCCACCTGTCCATATTGCCGCCGTAGATGAGGAAGACGACGGCAGCAAACCAGTGCACGCCCGTTTCGCTGCTTACTTCGCCGCAGATGCGGCGAGCGTGGCGTAGTACCGCCAATAACGCCTCACAAACTGCTGCCGAGTTTGCCACCAGTCGTTGACTGTTGCCATATCTACCGACACCAAGTGACCGATCAGAGCTGGCTATCTACCGACACCAAGGGTCCGATCAGAGCTGCCTATCTACCGACACCAAGTGACCGATCAGAGCTGCCTATCTACCGACACCAAGTGACCGATCAGGGCTGCCTATCTACCGACACCAAGTGACCGATCAGAGCTGCCTATCTACCGACACGAAGGGTCCGGTCAGGGCTGCCTATCTACCGACACCAAGTGACCGATCAGAGCTGCCTATCTACCGACACCAAGTGACCGATCAGAGCTGCCTATCTACCGACACCAAGTGACCGATCAGAGCTGCCTATCTACCGAAACCAGTGACCGATCAGGGCTGCCTATCTACCGACACCAAGTGTCCGATCAGGGCTGCTTATCTACCGACACCAAGTGTCCGATCAGGTCTGCCTATCTGCCGACACCCAGTGTCAGATCAGTGCTGCCAACCTAATGATACAAAGGGACACCATACCATGCTCACGAGTGTGCGTGGCATTGTCACAGCCCAGCTCCCGCACCTCAATATGGTACACACAAACATATTCACCGATATGTACCACCCTTTCGCCTGGTATTAGTCTGCTAAACAGGTGACAAAATATGACCCCAGCTTGGTTTTCTGAGCTCAAGCGCTACTCAAATACGAATACAACTTACGCCATATAGTCTTGTCTTGTGCAGAACTCATCAAGCTTTGTTTTTGTAAGTATGAAGGTATATCTGCTGTTCCCATATCGTGTCAGTCTGTAAATTAACTGCATGTGCTCATTGCACCTCGGACAGCCGGGTCGGATCAGGGTGGCACCTCGGAGGCGAGTAGTCTAGGAGTAGGGCGCCCGTCTCCCAACCGAAAGGTTGTGGGTTAGAGTCCCTTTCGTCGCCACTATTCACCGGCAACCAATCGGCGTGGGAGACTGCCGACGCCATATGACCCAACAGTCGACGCGTCGCAAAGCCAACAACCACCACCTGGCACCTGGTGTACCTCACTGTACCCGACACTGCCCACGGCGCACCGGCCGCACCTCCGGCCGGGGCACCTGCGGCACACCGGCCAGCACGCGGCGCACTCACTGGAGCAGCAGGTCGGCGGCGGCCGTGTCCACGGCGAACGTCAGGTCGTCGTCGGTCAGGCTGCCGACCACCGGCTGCACGCAGCGCTCGGGCAGCGTCAGCGCCGCGCCGCCCGTCGACGGCACCACGTCCAGCAGCTGGTCCAGCAGCTCGGCCAGCTGACTCTCCTGTCGCACAGGCGGCGTCGTCAGACCACCGCCAGCCGACTCTGCAGGGGAGGCGCGCGTGAAATCCGCCCCGGCACCAGTCTCGCAAAACGCGGCTGCCAATGGCAGCCTAAGGCACCACGGCAGCCACGACCCGGCGAGTCATAATATCGAATGTCTAACCTGGCCTTTAGGATCGGCGCTTACGTACTCCCTGGCTCCTCAACGTGCTGCATAGCATCTCTACCACCAAACCAGCTTCAAAATGAAATACTTCCGCCTTAATCACTGGAGAATCATTAGTACCATTTTCGCAACGCGCAAAAAAAATGTACTCTAATGCGCCTGCATGTCGCACCTCGCCCGTCTGCCCAACTTACTCCGCCATCATTACTGAGCGAATTGCTACCACAGGGGGTGGAGCGAGAGAGGGGGGGGGAGGGCTACCTTGATGTTCTGGCTGACAGCCGCCGTCAGCGTGGCCTTGAGCGCCTTCCTGCAAACGCTGAGCCATGCGGCGTCGTGCAGGCTGTGGCGGGAGTCTGCCAGAAAGCGTGCCAGCTCGTGCGAGTGGCGCGGCGCACCGAGCACACGCCGGCTGTCCCGGCCACCCAGCACGCTCCGCTTCGGCTTGGCACTCTGGCGACATGACCGACAGCCAATCAGCACTCTGGCGCCACCACCGACAGTCAATCAGCTCTCTGGTGTCATCACCGACAACCAATCAGGTGTCTGATGACGTCACCGACAGCCAATTAACTCTGATGTTATCACCGACAACCAATCAATCAGGTGTCTGGTGACGTCACCGACAGCCAATCAGTTGTCTGGTGCCATCACCGACAGCCAATCAGGTGTCTGGCGACATCACATTACCTGTCTGGCGACATTACTGACACCAAATTAGCACTATAGCAGTGTACTGACAGCCGATAGCTGATGAGTTTTCTGGATGTACGCATTGTCAGCCGTGTATTCGTGACGTCACTGCCGGCCAATCAGCTCTCTGGCCACATCACGGGCAGCTAATCAGCTCACTGGACGACAGCAGTCAACTGATCAGCGCCCTGATAACTTCACAAACAGCCCATCATCACTCCAAGCTTGGTCAACTGATCGCCGATCCGTTAACACAGCCGCCAGTGACTGTCGACCGACGGGTACCGGCCTGCGCTGAACCGACACTAACACCGACTGAAACTACCGCCGGCCATAAATGAAGACAAACGGCCGCCTCCGGCATGGACCACCAGCCGTTCCGACCAATCGTCCAACTGGTGGGCAGATCGCTGACCTGATCAACTGCTGCTGACCTCGTCACCCACTTACTGATGAAGCAGTGTGACGACCCGACCTACTGTTATTGACCTCACAACACAATGGACTGGGGTCAGTGTGTTGACCTCAATTGCTGTTGTTGACCTCACAGCCCATGAACTTGCATCAGTGTGATAACCTGACCTGCTGCTCATGCCTTGCAATCCATGCAGTGGTGGATCAGTATGTTGACCTGATCCAAGATGCTAATCTCACAGCCCATGCACTGGTGGACTGGTGTGATAACATGACCTGAAGCACTGATCTCACGCCCCATGTAATGGTAAACTAGTGTGATGACATGACCTGAAACACTGACCTCACGCCCCATGCATTGATGGACTAGTGTGGTAGCATGACCCGAAGCACTGACCTCACGCCCCATGTACTGGTGGACTACTGTGATGCATTGATGGACTAGTGTGGTAGCATGACCCGAAGCACTGACCTCACGCCCCATGTACTGGTGGACTACTGTGATGACATGACCCAAAGCACTGACCTCACGCCCAATGTGGGGGAAAAAAGGGAAAAAAAACGCCAAAAAAAACACCAACCATGTACGAAGTTTCACTCCCACTGTACTGGTGGACTAGTGTGATGACATGACCCAAAGCACTGACCTCACGCCCCATGTACTGGTAGAGCAGCGAGTTGGCGGGTGTGCCAGCTGAAGCCAGTAGTGCCCAAGTATACTGACGAAACAACACCGCTTCGTCCACGATCTCGCGCGGCTCAGTGTCCTTCTTGTCGTCCGCCTGGAGTGAACGGACGCCGTCACGACGCGTGCACAAGTCACACGAGGACGAGGGTCATCGCGCTTAAGCGTCATTGGTGCGGAACCCACGCATCACCGTGAGACAGATCAGCGGATTCAGGAGTACCACTGCCACTCTCGAAGAGATTGCAAAATGGAAAAAAAGCCGTGGACTATGGTAAATATGAGTGAAAAACTGGGTGAGAATATGCATTGGCACCGACTAGGACAGTCACCAACAATGTAAGTATCTTCGGCGCTCTCGGTATGCATCATAAATGTCAGTTGGTGCGGTGCCAGATCTTCCCCGTTGTCAGAGGGTAGCGAGTGCCCACCTCGTCTTTCGTCAGCGAGATGATAATTGTTCTTCCGTCCAGGTGGGAGCAGCACATGAGCGCCAGCAGGCAGATCCAGGCTGGTGGGCACGGGCCGAGCACCACAGAGGTCAGGTCACAGGGCACCGGAGACCGCGGCCGGGTCAGCATCCACGCCCCTGCCACGCACATGAGGTCGATCCGACGTCAAACCACCGGTCAGGAAAGACCACCACCGGGCCAGCACTCAGGCCGCGGTCACAAATGCCACGAGGTCAATACGAAGATCAGGTAGCAGGTAACTGAAAACGACTGCCGCGTTAGAATTCAGGCCCCTTCTACGTGAAGAATGCAGTTAATACAGAGGCCGGGTTACTTGACATCGGGGAACCGAAACATGCGAATATACAGGATCTTGCCATGTGCATGTGGTCGAGCCTAAGTCATGGCACATGTCACCCAGAACACGGCAAGGTCATCACAGACACCAGCACAACACCACTGAACCACATTTCAAAACAAACACATGAGCAGGTGGTACGAGTGAAATACAGGCGGCCAAATTACCACAGTACCACCGTCACGGCCTTGCACCCCAGTCTGCGGCGCCGTCAGGGCGAGCGGTGCCGACGCGCGGCGACTGACCCCAGTAGCTGCAGGCCCAACAGGAGAGCAGGTGAGCGTGCCTCAAGTGCGGCTGACCCTGCTCGGCATGCAGCAGGTCGACATTGGGCTGCCCGAGCGCGGCGGCGGCGGCGGCCGCCAGCCGCTGGAACCACGGCTGGCCGGGCAGCAGGGCGGCGCACCGGCGCAGACACAACAGCGCCTCCAACGGCCCGTCCTCGACGGCCGTCGCCTCCCCCAGCTGCTTCAGCGTGGGCGACAGCAGCTGCTCCCTGCGCGCACGGCGCGGGAGGCGTCAGTGGCCGGCACAGCACGCGCCAGTCCTTCGAAACAACCCCAGACCGGCGTGTCCGAACAACCCACCTGGCAAGCGCAGGTAGCTCTGGTGTACTATAATATATTTTTTTAATCCGTGTTCTTACTGGGGTGGTTTTATGAACCATGGTCCTATTCTTAAGCAAGACTTGTTGCATGAACTCTGGCCCCAACACCCGATCCACGAATTCCAGTTCAACGGCAGAATTTTGATCGAAAGCTTAACGTGCCGCCAATGCACCGACACGGCCGCCCGGTAGCTCGTCCCCGGTCTTATCGGGCCAGCTGCCAACTGACCCTCCGAGCCGGGAGCTAAATGCGAGCGCGTGAAGCGACTCGAACCCTGTGTTGCCAGGACAGGGGAGACCATTGCAGGCCAGCGCTCTAACCAACTGAGCTACCAACTGGCGGCAATACGAGAATGCAAGTCAATACCCACCTGGCAGTTACACACAGCTCGGGGACACTATGCCATCAGCCAACACCCGCCCGACAATCGCGCACCGAGCCCGGCGCCGCCGTCACGCCAGCCCACCTGACGAACACGCAGAGCGCGCGCGGGTAGCGCACCAGCCGGCCGCACAGAGGCAGCACGTGCTCGCCGAGCCCGGTCAGCATGCGGCTCGAGTGCTCCAGGTTGGGGTCCAGCACGCGCAGCCGCTCGCCGAGCGTGCGCGGCAGGCCCGACACAACCAGCGTCTGCAGGCCCAGGTGCGACTGGCACAGGTCGGCCAGCAGGCGCGCGAAGCCGGCCGCGCTGTCGGCACCGGCCGGCTCGGCGCGCAGCGCGCGCGCCGCCGCCCGGCAGATGGCGCGCGCCAGCGTGCCGGCCGCGCCGCGATGCGTGCTGCCGTGGCGGCGGCCGGCCGCCAGGTGGCGCTGGCCGGCGGCGCTGCGCGTCAGCGCCAGTAGCAGGCGCAACGCGGCCGGCCGGCGGCGCGGCACCGGCCCGGCCACCGACCGCTGCAGCTGGTCGGCCAGCGCGGCCAGCACGGCCGGCTCGCCGCACGCCTCCTGCAGCGCCGGCGCGAGCTGCAGCGCGCCGCTGAACGCCGTCAGCGCCACCTGCGGTGACACGGGACCACATCAGGCAGTCTCGCCGGCACCTGGCAGGAAAATGGACGTCGGATAAAGCATGGTATAATTTTTTTTTCGAAACGCGAATATAATCTACAATTTGTACATGATATACCCGTCTTCCCATCCACCCCATAGACCGCAGGTCGGTCCGCTCCACACCCAGTGAACGAAAGAGCACATCAACCGCAATTGCCATACAGCCCATCCCAGCCCAAATGCCATACCTTCCTAGTCAGCCAAGGCACAACAGCGTCCAATTCGCGGCCACAGCGTGATCACCGCCACGCCCACCAGCGTCTCTCGACCGACCGCGCGACTACCGCCCGCCGACCGGTCCGACACGCGCCAGCCGCCGTCGGTGGCGGCGCTGGCGGCGGCGCGCTCACCTGACCGTCGTCGGCGCACGCCTGCTCGACGAGCAGCAGCAGCAGGTCGGTCAGGCCGGTGGGCGGCCCGTCGCGGCGCGCCGTCACCGGGAACAGCGCGCGACACGACCGGTACTGGGCGGCGCACACCAGCACGTGCACCGCGTGGCTGTAGCAGGCGGCCGCCACCGACTCGGCCACTAGCAGGCCGCCGGGCCGGCCGCGCGAACCTCCGCCGCCGCCGCCCACGGCCGCCGGCTCGCCGCGCCGGCCGTGCAGCAGCACCACAGACAGCTGCAGCTGCAGCAGCTGCGGCGACTTGCGCAGCACGGCCACCATCTTCTGTCGGCTCCACTCCGAGTGCATCCAGTGGCGGAACCAGACGGCGGCCGGGTCCACCAGACACAGCAGCGCCACCTGGCCGCACGCAGAGCAGGCTGCACACGGTGCAAGCACGGGCGCAGTTTTGCAGCAAACCTAGCTGGGTAAACAGTAGCACGCAGGCCACGACTTCCACTCATAAATACAGGCACGCCAGAATAAAACCGCCAGGCATACTTCCCAGCTGCATGGCAAAGGGTTGCTATGGTCTTGGATATTTTAGCAACTTTGTCTGCATATATATATATATATATATATATCTCTCTCTCTCTCTCTTTATTTACATGAAAGAGTTGGCCGGCCCGGTCGGACAGTCACGCTTATAAAACCGTAATAACTGTCTGTGTTACGGTGCTTTGAGTTGCAATATATTATTATGAGTCAGATGCTCTTAAGTTTCATTTCATACAAATTTGCATTCAAATAGTCTTCACCAAGTGTGCCTAATCTTTGCTCCAGAGGTTTGAGGCGGCTTTCCCGCTGGCGGGTAGCTTTGAACACCACATCACGTGGAAGACAGCGGTTCGAGTTATACTTTCGCCATCTAGCCAGAACTCCGCTTTTAATTATATTTGCCAATTTTCATCACAGTATATCTCCTGAAGATTCGCAATTTCTGTTCAAGAAATAGTCTGCGGTCACCCTTCCACGCCTGACCATAAATCTGACGCTGACGATGAATTTTGAAATGCAGTCGCCCATCGCCATCCGTTCCCGGTGGCAAGATGGTGGTGGTTATTGGTTTTAAGACGCGTCCACTGTTGAGTCACATAGCGTCGCCAATCTCCCGTGCGGATTGGTCGCCGGTGAAGAATAGCAATAAGTGGGACTCGAACCCACAACCAGTCCGTTGGGGAACGTGCACCTTCTCCTCCGCTGGCGGCTTGGTCGACTTCCCCCCTCCCACAACGGTGACGAAGTATGGATGAGTAGTCTTACTGTGGTCCGAAGCTCAGGTACAAGGCGGGATGCTTTTTACTTCCACTTTTAGCGATTAAATTTTGCGTCCATCACATCGGAAATGACCTCAGCTCCGCGTCCATGCTTGAAGGCGCTTGGCTCTGTAAACACTCAATGCACTGCGCCTATGACTGATATACATGGGGATACGACTTCGCCCGCTCTTAACACTTGCCCTCACTGGTCCACCGTCCCTACAGGGGCCTTACATTGGGTCGAGGGTCCAGGTGCTTCACACTGGTACAGAACAGCTACATTTTGCGGACAAAACTACATAAAGACTGTGCGCCGAGCCCAGTCGAGACACCACGAGTGTCGGACATTAACGAGGCGGCCTCCACCCGTACCGGAAGCGCGTAGACGTCCGTCATGGAGCCGATGCCGCCGCGGGGCACGCCCATCGTCAGCAGGTCCACCGTGTTCTCGACTATCTCCTCCACGTGGCGCTCGGGGAAGCGCAGCCACGCCCGCGTCACGTACCGCTGCCGGCCGGGCGGCAGAAAGTCAGGCGGAGCGCAGCGGAGGATGCCGCCGGGCAGTCAGGAAGCGACAGTTCCGGTCAGCGGCGGGGCCCGACTCGAAATACAGTAGGATTCAGGCTTTAGGTCAGCGGCAGGACCGGTGACGAAATACGGTAGGCTTCAGGTCAGAGGCAGGGCCCGAGGCGAAATACAGCCGACTTCAGTCAGGGGCCCCAGACGAAATACAGTCGGCGAAGACGGTCGAGCAGTGGGCACGAACGAGAGGCCAAACAAACGAGGAATGACGGGCAAGCGAGAGGGGCGGGTAGCCAACACCATCTCGGGTAGCAGCAGATGGGGAGGAGCGGAGTCCAGGGACAAGAGCGCGACAGTGAACACGAGTCGGAGCGACAGCAATGGAGGCGGGTGGAGGCAGAGCAATACAGACGAGTCGGGAGCGACACGGACGCTGGAGAAACGGCGATGCCGTCAATACCAACCAGAGGCACAACCGGGCAGAGTGCCAAAAGAACCGCCAAATTCGGCAGCACGCACCTGGTACTGGTTGACCATGGCCAGAATCTGCAGCGCTCGCTTGGTCTCGGTCAGACCGACGTTGAGGCCGCGCTGCGCCGCGCCGGCCCGCCGCCGCCGGTCTGCGTAGATGGTGCACACCGCCTCCAGCAGGCTCAGGTATGCCTCCTTGATGAAGAAGTGCGACTCGGACACCAGCAGACGGGAGTGCACCTGCAGTGGCCGCACCCGCATACTCACATGCCACGCTCCAGGTGGGCGACACAGGCGAACGGTCCCGACACGGCGATCGCTACTCACACCTCGTCACGTCACTCGTCACTCACACCTCGTCACGTCACTCACACCTCGTCACGCAGTCGCGCAACCACCGCAGTGAACTCAAAAGCAGATTATTCACTTTTCGTTGCTATCATCGGCGCAAGCCACATAACTGGCCCTAAACAACTACACGTCGCTGGCGAAACGCGGCGACACAGGCCAGTGCGTGACCGAGCAGGTTCAGGTATGACTAGTCACCTACACTAGCGGGCTGAGCTAACCGGCAAGACACAGCTCACGACTGACGAGATTCACGGGACCGACTACCACCGGCCAGTGCCAGCACTTCGCACTGACAGAGGACGGGCTGAACAGCACCAGCGACTCTACTCTCACTCGAGAGATCCGCTGAAGTGGCACTAGACGGCGTGCGTCTGGTCCAATACGGATGTAACTGTGGTGGAGCTGGTGTCGACTGTTGCATACGTTTCACCTGTGAGTGTTGGCTCTATTGAACGCCCAAGCTTCATGCCACGTTATACTCGGCTTTGGCACCAATAACAGCTAGCCTTAGCCATTTTTACTGGGAGGTTCACCACGCACTTTATGCACGATCTCAGCCAATGGCGCCTCCGACACTGCTTCGCGGTGAGCTACGGGGTTGGGAAATGTCCCGAATGATGCGAGTGTTGAGTCAAGGACCAAGGCACCCAGAGCTCAACACCATAACCACTCGGCCACTGCCACCCCCTAGCCCGAGCCACAGTACCGGCTCCAGTCTGGCCTGGTGCCAGCTCCAGTCTGGCCTGGTGCCAGCTCCAGTCTGGCCTGGTGCCAGCCCCAATCTGACCTGGCGTCGGCCCCAGCCTGACCTGATGTGCGCGGCTGGCGACGGCGTCGGACGAGTCGAGCAGGGCGTCCTGGACGGCCGGCCGCAGCTGCGCCCAAGCGGCGACGCTCACTGAGCCGGCCGCTAGCGCCGTCAGCAGCAGCGCCAGCGAGTCGGCCCGGGTCGCCTCGTCCTGCCGGGCCACGTGTGAGGTCGGACGTGCGGCCAGCGCCCAGGTGTCGGGTAGAATCAGCAGGGGGGGGGGGTCACGTGAGGTTGGACGTGCGGCCAGCGCCCAGGTGTCGGGTGGAATCAGCGGGGAGGGGGGGGGGGGTCACGTGAGGTTGGACGTGCGGCCAGCGCCCAGGTGTCGGGTGGAATCAGCGGCGAACTGGTACTGCTGGATGGAGTCAGCCCCAGTTCACTGCAGGTGGTTACCGGACGGGTGCTTGCTGAACAGGCAGGTGATCGAAAGTCGGGAGGTATGTGGTTGATGGTACCAGAAACCAGAATATTTTTTGTCACCGAGAAAGGCTTGTTTTTTCTTGTCATGAAAACCATATTTTAGCGGTAGAAACTAGTGCATAAATGGTAAAAACAGGTAAAGCATTGGTGTCATACTTCCTGTGGCATCTTTAGCTCCAACTTTGCCTATTTCTATGAATTATGCATGTTACATGCTACCGACACTCTGCTTGACATACAAGCAGTATGTCTTATATATCCGAAAAACGATTAAGCAAAGTATTTGCTAGACTCTTACCTGTAAAAATCGGTAAAACTGTTTTTGAGATGTCTGTTTACGGTGGTAAAACCAGTAAAAACAAGATTTGGTGGCAAAAACTGCCAGCCCTGCCAGGAACAGATGGAAGCGTGATAGCTGGTCGACAATTGCATAAGCTATACCAACATATTGCACACGTTTTATCACCATTGTATCCGTGCAGTGCTTCAATACATGGATGCAACAGTGATCCGACAGCTGATACACATCACATGCACAACAAATTCGCCTACTGCAACAACACCGGCCGTAGGCCGGTACTACGTCCACCGCCGACAGTCGCACCGCAAGCTCGCCCGCGCCCACCGCCACCCGAGTGACCGCCGAAGAAGCCGCGACCCGCACCGAGCCGAGCGCCGCCGCTGACGCCCGCGTCGCGCACCTGTTCGGGCCCGAGCGTGGCGCCGAGGCTATCCAGGTCGGCCGGCGAGAACACCAGCGACGGGTTGAGGCTGCCGTAGAGCGACGAGCCGACCGAGCGGCTGAGCGCGTCCGCCGGCGCGTCGCGGCCGGCCGCTGCTGCCGGCTCGGCCAGCACGTCGCGCAGCTCGTCGGCGTTCTCCAGCATCTCGCCGGCCGCCGCCTCCGTCACCTGGGAGCGAGTGGTGCGCACGTGTCGTCACCGTCACCGCCGGCGTGCAGCGATCAGTCCGGCACCGTCCGTGGCCGGCAAACAGGCGTCACACTCACACTACCAGCACCGTCCGGGGCCGGCAAACAGACGTCACACTCACACTACCGGCACCGTCCGGGGCCGGCAAACAGACGTCACACTCACACTACCGGCACCGTCCGGGGCCGGCAAACAGGCGTCACACTCACACTACCGGCACCGTCCGGGGCCGGCAAACAGACGTCACACTCACACTACCGGCACTGTCCGGGGCCGGCAAACAGACGTCACACTCACACTACCGGCACCGTCCGGGGCCGGCAAACAGACGTCACACTCACACTACCGGCACCGTCCGGGGCCGGCAAACAGGCGCCACACTATCGGCACCGTCCGGGGCCGGCAAACAGACGTCACACTCACACTACCGGCACCGTCCGGGGCCGGCAAACAGACGTCACACTCACACTACCGGCACTGTCCGGGGCCGGCAAACAGACGTCACACTCACACTACCGGCACCGTCCGGGGCCGGCAAACAGACGTCACACTCACACTACCGGCACCGTCCGGGGCCGGCAAACAGGCGCCACACTATCGGCACCGTCCGGGGCCGGCAAACAGACGTCACACTCACACTACAGGCACCGTCCGGGGCCGGCAAACAGACGTCACACTTACACTACCGGCACCGTCCGGGGCCGGCAAACAGGCGTCACACTACCGGCCTGGGATACACGACCTATGCAGTCGATGCGCCTCACTACTAACCCCTAAACTATTAACCGGTCTGCATTACACACTACCATTCAACAGCCAGAGCTGACCGGGGACGGCCAGCAGCCAGTACTGTCCAGGGACAGCCTACAGCCAGTACTGCCCGGGGCCGGCCAACAGCCAGTACTGTCCAGGGACAGCCTACAGCCAGTACTGTCCAGGGACGGCCAGCAGCCAGTACTGTCCAGGGACGGCCAACAGCCAGTACTGTCCGGGGCCGGCCAACAGCCAGTACTGTCCAGGGACGGCCAACAGCCAGTACTGCCCGGGGTCGGCCAACAGCCAGTACTGTCCAGGGACGGCCAACAGCCAGTACTGCCCGGGGCCGGCCAACAGCTAGTACTGTCCAGGGACTGCGAACAGCAAGTATCTGGGTTGGACAAAATAGGCTATTCCTGGAGTTTTGGTATCCAGAACATTATCTTCTCAAGATAATTATCTTACAATTTTGGTGATTTGGAAGTTGAATAGTGCTGCTTGACACTGAACTGATCTGTTATAAAGTGCTCAAAATCCACTGAAAAGTGCAAGCTGAGATTTCGACGTGATAGGTTTGAAGAAAAACATCCTCTTCATATTCAATTACCCCCCACCCAACACTTTTCGCTCCACATCAGGATTGCAAAGCACAAATCTAACCCTGGGCAGCACTGCTCATGACCGGCCTGTAGCCGCCAATTCCCACAGCCGGCACGCAATCACCACTCTCAATCCCACACGCCTACTTTCAGTCAGAATCCGGACGCGTCTAGAGCCGGCGCGCGCCGACGATACCTGCATGAGCCGGCGGCGCATCTGCTGGACGGCCGGCAGCGCGACCAGCCTGGCCAGCGCCTGGGCGCCCAGCTGCTGGCAGACGGCGCGGCTGGCGGCGGCCGGCGGCGACAGAGCCGCCACCGTGCGCCCGATCAGGCCGGTCGCCTCGGCGCCGGCAGCCGCCCGCAGCGCCGCCAGCACGCCGCTCTCCTCCGAGATCAGGTCGAGCTCCTCCAGGTGGACGAGCAGCTCGCCGGCGCTCTGGTCGGCCGCCACCGAGCCCAGCACGGGCGCCAGCAGCCGCAGCAGCTGCTGCGTGTGCTGCGTCACCGCGTCGGTGGTCCACGGGGTCGTCATGGCGACCAGCGCCAACCGCCACCGCGTCTGACTGCAGCGGCCCAGCCCCGGCCGTGGCAGCACGTCGGCACGTCAGCGGCTGGGCGGCACGTCAGCAGCTGGGCGGCACGTCAGCACGTGAGCAGCTGGGCGGCAAGTCATCGCCTCCCGTGCAGTGTCGGTGGCAGCACGTCAGCACCTTTGGTATAGCGTCGGCGGCTGTGGAAGACTACACTTCTGGAGAAAACAACAATGGATTTGGAAGAAAATCAGTGGCTATGGAGGAATGTCAACACCTGGGGAAGAACCTCCCCAGTGGTGCACTTAATGAAGCCTTAGCCTTAGCTGGCCTCGACATGAGATTAATTGCCATTTTCTCCATGGTGGTGTTTCTCTCCAAAACATGGTCAGAGCAGTACAGACATAGCCAACACTAAAGGACTTTAATGTTAAGAAAAGGGTTGATTTTTTCAGAAGTCAGGGTGTATTTCATCAGGTAGGTGATAAGATATGCTGCAAATAGTACCATTTATTTCAGGATACATGCCCCCCACGGACAGTGGCTGTTGTGGACAGTCTGGGTATAACTCAGATATTTGCAAAGAAAGGATAGATTTGTGGTCAATAGTGGGAGCAGATGTGCAACAAACATTCATACACCAACACAATACAATACCCATATGACGGTCTGCACTATACACACCGTGCTTGCAACACACGAGCTATACACGAGTAGTTTATAAAAGTGACAGGAAAGCGATGGCCTAAAGGTGAGTTCATAGTGTACACACATCCATTGTGTAAGTATTTTTTGTGTGTGACTAGTGTTGTTCATGGAGATAAGCTCGTGCATGTTTCTTGAAGTTAGACAGCCTCGATGTTTTTGTTTCAGTAGGAAGTTTGTTATAGTGGAAGACAGACGAGTAGAGAAATATCCTGCAGCCCGCCTCTCTGTGTATGGCTGGCAGGTGCAGGTGGTCGTCTACACGTGTATGACGGTTTCGCAGGGTAGAGTTTGCAGTGATTTGACCGGCAATGTGCGTTGGCTCACCAGTCAGAATGATCATGTGGAGCAAAGTAAGGCTGCGAAATAGATGCAGATCAGCTGTGGTGAGGAGACCCAACTCGTTACGGGCATCAGAAATATGATCAAATTTCCGTAGACCTGACACGACTCTCGTCGCGAAGTTAATGATCTTGTCTAGTCTGTGGATGTTTGCTGCCGACCCATTACCGTAAACAGATCTGCAGTAGCGGAAATTGGATATAACTAGGCTATTGACTGTAGTGAAGAGGGCAGATGGTGGGCAGATGGCTCAAGGCCAGAAGGAAACCAGTGGATTTGCGGACCACAACAGCTACATGGGAATCCCACGACATGTGGCGATCAATGTCATCCCAATGTTCCTACACGAATGGCTCTCATCTATCATGGCGTCCCTAAAGCACACTCGTATCGGGGTACTATTGCGAAGATTTTGACGCGATCCTAACGTGAGAAGCTGAGTTTTGGTCGGGTTTACTTTCAAACGGTTATCCAGGAAGTAGATGGGCCCATAGGATGGGCCATCTGATTCTCTTTGAGCTCTGGATCTCCTCTCTTAGAAAAGTTTGCATCTTCCTTTTATATACTTAACCTAGATGGACTCCTGTGGTTTATTAAGCATTACACCTTCATGATCTATACCATACAAAACCTACAGATGCTTCATCATGTAAAATCAATGGATACTGGACAGCATAAAACCAATGGATGCCTTAGCATCTTGTAGTTGTAGTTTAGGGGTACATCGACTGAATGATATGGTGGCCAATTCCATCATAGAATTGGTCCATTCCATTCCACCATCATGAGACCAATCTGATGTTTTCATGATGAGCATACTTCTTTCAGAGATACTGCCCAGAGCAGTGGATGCTGCCAATCCCAGGGTTTGATTTATATTTTGATTCCTGGATTTGAAGAGGAAAAATTGTGTTGCATTGCAGTTCAGAGTATATTTATTTGATTTAGCAAAAAAAAGAACTCTTGCACATCCGAGTAACTTTTTCATGCTCTTAACAGCAATTAGCTTGCTGTCATTTTGAATCAACTCCATTCTTCTTTGGGCAAATACAAATTGGACAGTTCGCTGGAGAGGATAATTCGCAGATTACATGTCTAGGACACAGCTATTCCAATCTGACAATATAACCAATAACCTTCATAAATATTCCTAGAGAAGAGTAGGATACACGTTAATATTAATATACCATATTCAAACTCATCTGCAACACTGATCAACCTGATTTTCCAGTCAGCACCACAAACCCATCTTGGTGTTATTGTGTTATTGTGGTCTGAGGTGTCCATGAGACGAGTTTTGTACACATTTTACTTCCATAAAGCACAGAGGTTGGGCTAGGCTAGGTTAGGTAAAGTTAGGTCAGGGTTTTTCACATGTGCACCAGAGGGCCTCTCACATAACACACACATGAGATGGGGGCAGATTTGGCCCACTAAGACTGGAAGCTACTGGAGCTAGAATCACAAAATTTATAGGGCAGATTGTGGCTGTAGTGAACCCACTTCAGAATAAATTTCATGAACCTAGGTTACCTTCAAGGTGAAATTAGGTTGAGATCTGTCACCACACCATGCTGCCGCTTCACCGCACCAACGCAGCCTTCAGGACCTCGGACGCTCGCCAGCCGGGCGGCCGGCTGCCAACCAGTCAGTTGACTGCATCCCCACAGTTCCTATATGTACCAACAGATTTAGATGTGTTGTTGCATGGTGCACCAATCACATTGGAATGTTCACAATATTTCATTGCAATATTACCATATGTTTATGAGACATTGTTGAAAAACTGGAGGGGGGAATATTTGCCCTCGCCCCCCCCCCCCACACACATGCACAAGCTAAAGTGGTAAATTTTGAAGAATTTCTATGCTGAAATTTTGCTATTTTTCCATCAACAGCAGGTTAGGCTAGGCCAAATTAGATATTGTAATGTTTTCCATGTGGAGTACTTTTAATGCATTTTATTCAATAAAAACACAAACTTTGTCTGAAAAGGGATGCTAAGTCAGGCTAGGTTAGGTCATGTTTTGTTTTGTTTTTAAGCTGTATTTGGTATTATTGTGCTCTGCAGTATCCATGGGACAAGCTTAGGTGGGGGTCATGCTTATTTTCCATTTGAAAACTTTAGAACAAAAATTGGTTCAAATTTCCCAAATTTTTTGCTAAAAGTACAATTTGTTTTGCTTCAAAGGATGGTTAGAATCAGGTTATGATGAATATATAGGATCCTGTAGACCAATTTGAGTGAAATGTTTGTTTTTTCTGATGTTTTTAGATATAAAGACATAAAAGATCAGTGAAACTATGAGCCACAAGGGCCCTTTTTGGTTGCACTCTGGACACTGAACCAGTTGCCCACCAAATACACTGATCAGCCCTCCCTGGAATACCGAGAAGCAAGCCCTCTATTCTTATGATTGTCTATGCTGTTTTTAAATATGTTCAGTGTGCTGCTACTGACAATAGTTTCTGGCAGCTGGTTCCAGTGTTCTACTACCCTGTTGGTGAAGAAAGACCTGTCTTAACATTGCCCTGCTGTGATTAACTTTAATTTTGAATTGATGACCTCTAATTGCATCATTTCTGTTAACTTCAAACATTTCCCCGAGATATCCCTGTTCCTGACCATGCACAAATTTAAAGACCTCGATGAGATCTCCTCTCAGCCTTCTATATCTAAGTGAAAACATATTCAATTTCTTCAATCTTTCCTCATATGCCAGGTTGCTTATGCCAGTAACCATTTTTGTTGCCCTCTGCTGTACTCTCTCGAAAAGCCAATAATCTTTTTCACAACTAGGGGACCAAGCTTGGACACATTATTCCAAATGTGGCCTGACATGCACAGTAAAGCTTCCTGATGACTTCCTCACGCTATTCCTCACCTATTTATTTCCCCAAGCATTCTTAGTGCATTCTTCCTGGCTTCTTTGGTCTGTTTGATGCCCCCAATTTTGTGTTCAAAATAACACCTAAGTCCTCCTCCTGAGTCACAGATAGTACTTGGCCACCCATCAGGTGTGCAGCCTTCATATGCTGCCTACCTACATGCATGATTTTGCACTTGTCAACATTAAATATCATTTGCCATTTTTCGGACCATTTCACAAGTTCGTCTAAGTCTTTCTGCAGCGAGACCTGCTCATTGTGTCCCGTTACTGCCCTAGAGACCTTCAAATCATGCACAAATTTCAAAACTTTAATGCTTTGGCCACTTCCAATGTTATTTACAAATATAATGAACAATAGTGGCCCCAATACTGACCACTGGGGCACTCCACTAAGAACATTTTGTCATGATGACTTTGTACCATTTAGCATCACGCTCTGCTGTCTATCTGAAAGCCACAACTCTATCCATTTTAGGATGCTACCTGCAATACCATGGACCTGAAGCTGCATCATTACCTGTTTATGGGGTACCTTGTCAAAAGCCTTACTAAAGTCAAGATATGCTACCTCAACCTGAGTTCCCTGATCAAATTGTTCTATAGCGAAATTCAAAAAGTCCAAGAGATTTGTGAGACATGATCACCCTTTTCTAAACCCATTTTGAGTATCTTGAATCAATCTGTTTCCTTCCAGAAAACTAACTATTCTATCCTTGATAATTGATTAGAGTACCTTGCAGACTAGGGATGTGAGGCTTATATAATATATTGGCCAATATATTGGCCTATAGTTTTCAACTTTACCTCATTCCCCTTTCTTGGAATTAGGAATTACATTTGTCCTTTTCCAATGTGCTGGAATTTCATTTTGTAAAACTGATCTACAAAATATTATACTAAGTGGAATTGCCAGTTCCTTTTCAGCTTCCCACAATACCCTAGCATAAATTTAATCAGGTCCTGCTGCCTCATTTGGCTTTATTTTACCGATATGATTGAAAACAACATCACTATCAATGAAATAAGCATAGTTTATCAGATCACCTGTCACTGAACTGTGGCATACGGTTGGCAGATTAGTCATATCTTCTGATGTAAACACTGATTTAAACTGCTTGCTCAGCTCCTCAACCATCTCACCATCCTCACTAAATATAGTCCAATTTACTTCCAGTGGACCAATTGTGCTAGAAACTTTACTCAGCTTGTAAAAGCTAGAGAATTTTGTGCTGTCCCCACTACAATTCCTAGCCAAATCCAATTCTTTTGCTCTCGTTGATGCTCTGGTATTCTGCTTCACATCATCTCTAGCTTTTTAATACAACCTTAGACTTACGATATTTGAAGCTTCCTTAAACACTCTAAATGCATCTTTCTTAGCCTTAATTGCTTTTATCAAATCTGGTGTAAGCCATGCTGACTTTCCCACCCTTCTTTTGTGCCTTTGCTTTTGGGTGACATGTCTAATCTGAAATTCCCTGAAGTAAGATTTGAACTTTTCCCACATTTCACAGGCATTTAAATTGGATAATTTTTCATCCCATTATATAGCACTTAAAGCCACTCTCATGCAGTCAGTCTGCCCTGTTAAAATTAGGAACTTTTGCCAAATTATCCTTGATTGTGCCCATTACTTGTGCCTTGAATCTCATTATGAGATTCTTCCCAGGGTTTCTCCTACAGTCTACAGTCTCCTACAGTCCTAGTCTTGAACTAAATCACTTAAATCTGAGAAGACAAGGTCCAAGAATGAGCCCTGCCTAGTTGGTTATGTTACAAACTGGTGTAATAACAGGTCCTCTTCAAGGCATTTCCTGAACATTTTACATGATGGGGAGCAAACAGAAACATTTTGATATCCTTTTAGATTAAAGTCACCACGAATAGGGCACTTCCTCCTAAGGTTTCTGCCAATTTCCTCGCAAATCACCTTATCGAGCTCCAGTTGCTGAGAATGTGGCAAGGTCCCTGATCAGTACAAAGCTCATATCCTCAGTTTATTGCTGTTGCCTTTTCCCACAGCAACATCAAGCCAAATGGACTCTACACACATTCTTTACCCCATCTGCTACTTTTTCAGAACTGAATAAGCTATTCACATAGAGCATTACACCACCCCCTTTCACTGCTGGACCCCATTGCATGAAAACATATTGCATCACTGGATCTCATAGTCCTGCAAGTTATCCCCAAAATACCCCTCACTGACCCATGCCTCAGTAATGCAAACAAAATCTGGTTCCTCCTCAGCAACTCCTAAGCAAACACTTGAACTCATCAAATTGGTATCAAATACTCTGAGCATTATGTATCATATACTTAACATATGTTCGATAACCAGCTTTGGCTTTTTAATGTGAGTAGCTCTTTCATCTCTGGATGAGCTACCACTCTGCCCCCTTGAACTACCGCTATCCCTATTTGCTGACTGTGAAGTTCCATTGCCTAGGCTGTCATTATTGGCATATCCCTGAGATGGCAATGCCACTTCATCCCTCTCCACCCTATTGTCTAGTTTCCTTGAAGGACATGCTCATATACTTTGCTTAACACATGCACCCCCTTCTTGGAGAAGTGCAGGCCATCCCTCTGATAGAGGTCCAATGAGCCATAAAACCTGCACCATGCATCAACAAAAGTCAAACCTAACATGGATACCTATGTTAATGATAATGATTGCAATGTCATGTCATGAACAGGCAACATTGTTTCACACACATCATAGATAATATCTGTATCTGGAATTGTGTCATGAGATGCTTGTGTAATTAAACTGTAATGGTGAGCATATGCATTCTAGGTACTTAGGTACCTAGGTAGGTACATAGGGGAAGAGGGGGGGTTTCTGAACACTTAAGGCATTATGCGACAAATAGCTCTACTGCTGCTTCTGTATGGCAGAACCATTAATTGTACTGTGTTTACTGAACACAAAAATGAACAAGCTATCCATATTCAAACAGTTTGTTTCAATGAAAATCCTCTAACCACTTGCAAAGAGCAACTTTAAAACAGATGATTATTTTATAGTGGTGTGCCATATTCTGAACATGAAAATGTTGTTGTTCAGGATTACCTCACTGTAGCTAGTGTGGTGCAAGCTATTAGTAGCCACTAAAAAATGCTGGTGTAATTGAAGAAAACAAAATTGAAAGTCACTTCCTTATGGTTTCTTTAAGCCAACTGCTCTTGGAAGCCTAAAATGGTTCCTGTGAACTTTGCAACCTCCATACACAAGGAATAGGTAGAATTATGTGATCAGACTTTCATATTTTGGGAGACAGGTCCATCATTTATGACTACCACCATCTTTTTGTTATTTATGTACTGAACACGATGTGGGAGACGACCAAAGGGAGATGTTCAGGAAACAGAACGTGTTCAGATACCCCCCCCCCCTCTTCCCCTACCTAGGTAGGTACCTAGGTATATAGGTGCAAAATACCTATAGAAACAAGTCGCGGAGAATTCATTAGCACACATCAACAAACATGATGTTGATACACCCTTGGAAAGGATGTCTATCCAATGTTCAGAAAGTCGTATATTCCACCCTAATTCACAAATAATTTATCACCGGGTAGGTACCTAGGTAAGGGGACTGTTCCCGTCGCTCCACTAACCTCCACAAACCTCCACTGGTCGTCCCCGTCGCAAATCCAGTGGAGATTTTCCTCCACCAACCTCCACCAGTGGAGCAAAAGCTCCACCAGCCCAGCCCCCAGCCCTGGGCAATAGCAATCAGCTGCTGGGGTGTCGTTTAGCTACAAATGTGACGCTTCTAGGCGATTATGATCAATGTCATTTTTGTATATCTACGAGCGCCAAATTGACCAATCAGAGTGCAGTGTTATTGTGAAAATAGGAAGAATAGCTTTTGTCGAACGCTTCGTGTATGGGTGAGTCGCGTGAGTTGTAGTTTGGATAGGTTGTGTTCTGGAATGGTTATTATTATCGATGCGCTGCGTAGTTTACTTTAAGCTAAAGCTTTTTCATTGAATCCTATACTTTAACAAATGACAAGTGGCCATGGTCCAGACTGCAAAGTATGGCAAAGAGCTCTGGTCTGTGGGACAATCAGGGGTGGAGCCTTGGATATATTTTTAGGCCTCATGCTCAGATCATAACCACCGTATGCCATTTCCACCACAAGCCTATGGGCATATGTTGGCTGTGGGTATGCACCATACATATGCTGTATACCCAGACTGCAAAGTATGGCAAACAGCTCTATGAGGCCCACCAGCAGTGGAAAAAATAGGCATCCAAATGCACAGGGAGGGCAAAAATCTTGCACCGGGGAGATTTAATTTCCAGTTTTGTGTAATTTCTGATTTCTTGGAAAGTATTTTTATGCAATGTTTATAAATGTGCTGAACATGATCTGACCACGCAAATAAAATTTGTGAATTTCCATGTTGGTGTAATTTCTGATTTCTTGGAAATTATTCTTATACTGGACTGTTTATAAATGTGCTTGCATGATCTGGCCACTTATTTCCTCTGCAAATCCATACTTTTCAGTTAGGAGGCAAGATAACACCCAACAATTTTGAATTGCAGAATTTGAAGAAATTTTGCAATATTTGTGATGTCTTTACATTGATTGGTTGACAGGCATATTTATGAGCAGGAAAAAAACACTAAACCAACCCATTATAATCCTTTCTAGCTTTACCTGAGGTGCAAACATGTTTTCAGAGATTGGGTCTCTGAAAAGGTGCCTTTGGTCCCACTTTGATGTTAAGTAGCACAATAATTACATTTTCCAGTTTTCATGTATTTTTAATGGAAGACACATGCAAACACCCATGTAGTTCATGGACAAAGGTTCAATAGAATATGAGGGCATAGGTAGAGTTGCACTTGACTGCCTGACTTGGTGTGGTATCATCTTGTGGCATTTGGCATAGAAATAGAAATAAAAATGTACATTTCTCTAGAACTGGAACATTCCTGCTCCAGTTTTATATGTCACAGTAAGAGTGTATCTGCAACAGAAGTGGCTGCATCAGTCTTACCTGTTTGCAGTGTATAATAACTATTTCTCAAAATTTTGGAATGCATTTTTTCCCAATGTTTGCTCAGCCATTTATGGAAAGCCTTTGTAGCATATGTTTGATTTGTTTTTACTACCTGTTACTAACGAACTTAAAAGTAATTGCATTACAACATTATTAATAACCAAAGCAGTTCAATCTGATTTTCTTGTCTGTGCATTATTTGTGACACTGTTTAGTTCATTATTATTTTTTTGATGATATTATTTTGTTGTTTCAGTACTTCTGGAAATCCTGAGCCAGCAGCAGAGCACACTGGAGACAGTTATGTTCACTAGCCTGATGATGATGTTCTGCTTGAATCTAAGGATGCTGATGCTGGTCCCAATCCCAGCTGTCCCTCACCAACACAGGGTGACATGAAGAAGCAGTTGGAGCTACTTCAGCAGGAGCTCAGCAAGTATCATGGTGCATTGGTTATGGCAAAGGGCACTGCTGCTAGGGAGATGGTGAACATGTTCAAAGTTCTCACAAAAAGAACACCAGCCCGTCACCAGTCGAACTGCTGCATCGGTGCCTCCCCGGTCGTGTCATACCAGCCACCGGTGCGACCGGAGGCCGGGTCGTTAGCCGATTTCCCGAGCTCGCCTCTCGACCGGCCCAGCGGTACTAGCCGGGAGGCGTCGACCGGCAGCGCAGAAGGTGACCTGCGGTGCTTCAGAAGCAGCTGTGGCTCGGTCCTGGAGAGGACAGACCTGGTCGGAGGAGAATTGGACGGTGGACCGGAGATCGTGTATCTGCAACAGCTGGGTGTGCAGGAGACGGTCGCGACATATATTTATGAGGGCGAGCAGCAGGCTGCTCGATATGGCCTGGCCTATGTCGCCGGCTACATCGACGCCAAGTGCGCAAAGAGGAACCTCAATTACCGGGCTCTATTTGCTCTACAAGAGACAGTGCAGAGGAGGAGGTGCTGGTAGCAGCCGAATGGATCAGGCTGCTGAGTCACGGTGCACTCCACATTCCGTCCGCTCAGTGGATGGAGTGCCTCGACCAGTTCGAGGTCGTGTTTTGCGCCTTGCATGCTGGCAAAGGAGTCGTGCGTCGGACCCCTAAACAGGCGATGAATAAGCTTAGTCGGGCTCCTGGGGTTACCAAAGGCCTGGCCTAGTTGCTGCAGGAGAGGTGGCAAAGTGTCAGCACTGAGCCCTTGGTGCTCTG